>JBCNJP010000002.1:2945804-2953304 GCA_039602395.1 Deinandra increscens subsp. villosa
TCTTATTGGATGATCATGAGACTTGCCAAAAATCGAAATTCTTGATTAATGGAGGAACAATATCACCATTTTTGTTCAATAAGATACCAAACAGGAAATCCTTTGATAACACGGATTCCTATTTCTCAATGATATTCCACGATCAATACAATTTGGTTTTTTCGTGTTGTTAAAGAGTTGAACAATGAAAATAGATGGCGAGTGCCCGATATTGGTAAAACTACAATTATTGTTAACCAAGGAAATTTGTTCGTGGTAAAGACAAGATACACTTGGACAAGAAAAACCTGTGCTCAAAAATATCTTATTTTTGGGCACAGGTTTTGGCGGTAAAAAAAAATGGACTCAAGTAGGGGTTTATGTAATGTATTAATAAGCGATACCCAAAAATAATTCAAAGTCGATTTCTTGATTTGTATCTTCAATTTTTGGAAACTTAGAAAGCTCTTCTGCCAAACCCTGATCAATGAACCTACAAAATCCTTCAAATTGTATCTGATTAAATCCAGGTATTGTGGACATTGCGTCTATCCCGGATTATTTTGAAATTGTCAGTTATTTATATTCATCCATATCGAAAAAAAAAATACCATTTTGGCTGGTTCATTATCTATCAAAGAAAATCCTATAGATCTAGCAATGATGGAATTTCGATTCTATGAATCTTTGACTGGAATAAAGAAAAAAAGAAAAAGAAAGGAGTTCTGGCTTTCAGATTCTAGAAAACTCCAAAAAAGATCTACTCCTTACTCAAGTTTACAGTGAAAGATAAAGTAAAACTTCATTGATTCTGTCTTCCTTATTCTTTTTATTTGATTTAGATTTTATGAATACTTTATTCAATGGGACAATCCACTTTGACTCGTTTTTATAGTTTACACACTTTTGTATTGCCGCTTCTTACTGCCGTATTTATGTTAATGCACTTCCCAATGATACGTAAACAAGGTATTTCTGGTCCTTTATAGATATAGAGAAGATATTGCATAGATATTTTGAATTCATCATTTATCACTTGGGGTAGGAACTATAGTATTTTATTGCTACAAGTATGGATTATTGAAAATAATAAGACATGTATTTGGATATTTCCCTTGAACTCCGCAATATTTTTGATTTGGCATCAATAGTTGAAGGGAATTTTCCGAAGAGAAAATGGATTATGGGAGTGTGTGACTTGAACCCTCGTCTCTGGGTGCCTAGGTATCCACCGTAAGCCTTTCCTCGTTTGAACCTCGCCCTTCATTTTAAGGCTATGCCATCCTAAGGTGCTGCTAAATGGATGGATCTTATCAACGTCCATGAATGATAAATCATAGATCGAACCGCCGAATCGGAAAAATTGGGTGCTATCATATAGCTTTGTATCGGCTAAGTTCACGAGTTGGAGATAAGCGGACTCGAACCGCTGACATCCGCCGCAGGGTAAACCACCGCCTCACTACCTGAGCCACAGAAGATGCTTTTTGACCAATAGCTACATAAACGCATATTACATTTTGGCCTTGTTGATTTAGAATCACTTCGTATTATCTGGATCCAAAGAACCAGTCAAGATATGATATATTGTTCATATTGTTGTAGCAACTGAAATATTTTTTTATTAAAAAATATGCTTCTAAGTTGTCAATCGAAATAAAAAAGAAAGGGTATGGATAAATGGAAGGATGAATTCAAGTATTGTATACGTCATTAGTCTGATCCTTTGTAGGAACTACCCGTAATAATGAACTTACAAAACGGCCAATTATCCAACCAACAAAACTACTTGTTACAAATAGCATCTTGTTGTTGCATCGAAACATAAAAATGTAGAGCGAGAAAAATTGAATTTGATTGATTCAACTTATAAGACTTTGGAACAACTAGAAAATTACAAAAATGAAACTATCAATTTTGAACAACAAAAGGCCAGTAATCAAGTCCGACAACGGGTTTTCCAACAAGCTTTACAAGGAGCTCTAGGAACTCTGAATAGCTGTTTAAACAACGAGTTACATTTACGTACTATCAGTGCCAATATTGGCATATTGGCGGCGATGAAAAAAATAAAATATTAAACAACGGATTAGTCCTTCTACTTTAGGCATTATTTTTAATTTATTATTTTTTTTTTCAAAAAAGAATTAATGTGTGGAATAGCTAAAATAAAATATTAAGAAAATTGTAAAATAATGCAAGAAAAATAAAGCAAGAAAAAACAAATTTTTATTTTATTCTTCACGTCCAGGATTACGTCCTGGATCATTGGATAGGAATCCAAAGAAGAAAAGAGAAACAAAGAATATTACTACTGTGTAAACGAAAAGTTTGAGAGTAAGCATTACAGCACAACCTCCAAGATCATTTTTTGAAAAAGAAAAACGAGAAAAGAAAAGATAATAGATCCTCCATTTTTATATCACATATCCTATTCGAACATTGTTCTCTTTCCTTTGTTCTAGTTCATGATCTGAACGAGTCGCACATACACCCTAGTACATGTTCCTCGACGCTGAGGGCATCCCCGAAGCGCGGGGGATTTTGTGACATTTCTAATTGGCTGTCTTGTATTTCTAATAAGTTGTTTAATCGTTGGCATGTTGAATCATATACATAATGGGCTGGTTTAGATCGATCCTAACCGGATGATTATGAATTAATTTTTTTCAATAGAATAATAAAGAAAAGTCATAGAATATGAATATTAAACTCGGCAGGGTTCATTTCAGAATTTACGTGAAATCCAAGCTATTGTCATTCAACCGCTACAAGATCCTCACCACCCATCAATGCATGGTGTTCTTCGACTCATTGTTACTCTAGATGGTGAAGATGTTATTGATTGTGAACCAATATTGGGTTATTTACACAGAGGTATGGAAAAAATTGCGGAAAATCGAACCATTATACAATATTTGCCTTATGTAACACGTTGGGATTATTTAGCTACTATGTTCACAGAAGCAATAACTGTGAATGCGCCAGATCTGTTTTACCGAGAAGGTCTACGGTTCGAGTCCGTATAGCCCTAGAGCCCTATCAAACTGGATTTATTGTCATAACCTGCATTTTCCAACGAAATCGATCCATTTAAACCATGATCATGAGCAAGTACATAAATATACTCCTGAAATATAAGTGGATATAAGAAGTTGTTGCTTATATTTTACAAGAAATGCTTACTTATAAATCTGATCATATTAGAGCTCGCCAGGAAGTACTTGGTACTATAATCTTTGGAGGAAGAATACCGACTCCTGAGGATGCTCCAGAATCTTTTCTGTTGTTCGTTCGAGAACTACGATCTTTAGCTCTGGAACAGAATCATTTTCTTGTATCTGAGAAGACTTTCCAGCTTAATAGGAATAAGAATTCAGAAGTACTTAATCATTTTGACTGACTGTTTTTACGTAAATGATAAGTAGAAAAGCAGTAGGAACTAAAATGAACAGTGTAGTAGCAATAAATGCAAGAATATTTACTTCCATAATCTCATTGTTTTTTTTATTTCACAATAACTCGGGATTTAATCCCATAGAGATGATAAATCTTTCACCTGGCAATTCAATGAATGCATTACCTATCGATGATCTTGAATCGAATCAATATCATGAATAACAATATCTGAGCTATTAAATTAATTCGTCGTCGAGAATTGAATAGTATAACATACGAACATCTTTTATCCATACCGAATCCAAGATTTGATTCCCGGACCAATCAAAAATTCCGTTACTTTATTTATCCTTCTTTTCTGTTCTTTCTTTTCTATAACCCACCTTAGGTCTTCCTTATAGAACCATCAAACGAAACGAAATCTAACCACCCGTCCGAACTACGAAACCCCAACAAACCATACATGCGAAGTGGAAAAAGAGAAGAATTAGGTTCTAAATTTTAATGATCTAAATTTATTTGGAAGACAAAGAAGTATGAGAAAGATGTGTGGCGGGAGAAAAGAGAATAATCTTCTCCTATTAATAGATACGAACACATTCCAACCAATTCCCAAAAAATATAAATTTGTATCAAATTTGAACTAGTAACTAATCCCAACATGGAAGTACTGAAAAAACTCATATAAGCAAAAAATGCATATTGATATGTCTGTTCCATAATAAAAGTTTTTTATTCTTAATTAATTGTTTCCGATTCACCGGATCTTACCTCTTTCGAAAAAAGTCAATAAAAAATCAAGATATGCACTAACTTATTGAAGAATTTAAAGCTTTGTCATTAGGGAAATCTCTTTCTACCGGGAATTCTAAAAGTTTTTTTGTACGACAAACAAATGACCCCTTCTCACAATGAGAATGTATATAACCCTATTCCGGTCTGGTCCGGTATGAAATGAACTTATAATCATAGAATCGACTTGATCATCAGATTATAGATTATAAGTTCATAACCCAAGCCCATTACCATTTTGGGCGGAACAGATATACTAAAGATCCTTTTTTGGCTCTCTCTTTAGCCCTATGTCTCTTATCCCTAATAGGTCCTATATTTATAGATCGTCATTAGAAACAAATAAGAAGCAAGAACATTCCACCTCTATGCCCTGCGTTAATGATTCCTCTGATGGCGATATTTTCTGTTACGCCACCCATTTCATAAAGGATTCGACCTGGTTTAACAACAGCTACCCAATATTCGGGAGAGCCTTTACCTGAACCCATACGTGTTTCTGCGGGCCTTACTGTAACTGGTTTATCTGGAAATATACGGACCCATATTTTTCCACCGCGACGTGCATTTCGTGTCATTGCTCGTCGAATAACATATCATTTTTTGATTGACCTCCTCCTTTCTTTAATATCCAGGAGGTCAAATTAAGATTACTGTTCCAGTTCCAGTTAGTGTTTCAGTCGAATTCTCGTTATTTAGTACGAATCAGTGAAATGACAGAATCCATAAAAATTATTCAACAGGCTCTAGAAGGAATTCCGGGAGGGCCCTATGAAAATTTAGAAATCCGCCGCTTTGATAGAGTAAAAGATACTGTATGGAATGAGTTTGACTAGTTCCTGACACATGATTAATTTGTATGAGTCTCTATTCTACTAATTCATTGATATGAATACATATTCATTAAGTATTTTCCAAATTTGAGAATCCCAATGAATCCCTAATTTTATTGTATTTTTTTTATTCTATACATAATAAAAATCGTTAGGATCTTTAACCATTGTTGTAGCTCACCATATGTATGCCATGCCCCCTTATCCATATCTAGCTACTGACTATGGTACACAACTGTCACTGTTAAGGTGGAGAGCTGACTTCTTTCTGCGGGATACCCTAGTTAGAGCAGTGAAACCTTTAAGGCAAGATCAGTCGCTAGAACTCCCAGATTCTAATAACTCGCTAGAAGGGGTAGAAAGCTAGCTCTAACAATCCCGTCTCCGTCTACCAAAACGACCGGAAATGTTTCAAAAAAGGTAGGCATACGACGTACAAAAAGTTCACGGCCTTCTTTATCTCTAAAGATAGGATGTCCTAACCAGCCAACCGCTATTCCATCCCCGTTATCCATTGAGCCCGCCCTGAATATTCCCCCTTTTGCCGGATTATTTCCGATATAATCATAAAAGGCTAATTTTTCAGGAATTTTAGACCAAACTTCTGATAAACTTTGATTTTCGGCTAACCAAAGTATCCATTGCCTGGAACTCAAATTTCATCTCCTTCCATACTTCACAAGCAGCAGCTAGTTCAGGACTCCATTTGGTAGCCTCGCGGATAATTTCATTACCCTAAGTAGCAAGATCGCGTCCCTCATTACTATTGCTATAAAAATCAAATATGATGGATATGCAAGCATGATAACTTATATGCTGTTCTATATCTCCATGAATCTAGGAACTTTTGCTTGCATTGTCTTATTTGGTATTGTTAAGAATAGTGAATTACTATTCTCATTAACAGCATTTAACCAACCCGGCAACCATATGCTTTGACCCGCATTGAATGCCGGGCCGTTCGTTGAAGATAAAAGTATATCGAACCCATATGAAGTTTTACCATGAGCAGATTGTATCCATTGAGCAAATATAGGTTCGATTAGGATTTGCTTCTCCGGAGTACCAAAGGCAAGCATGACATCATTATGAACATAAAGAATGTAATCTCTATGGAACTTGTGAGACATCTCTATTTTCCCCCCCGGGAATCTTTAGAATTACCACTGCTTAGCTTTCAATTCGCCACGCTTGACAAAAAGAACCTGGGGCGTATCGCCCAAATCATTGGTCCGGTACTAGATGTATCTTTTCCGCCAGGCAAAATGCCTAATATTTATAACGCTCTGATAGTTAAGGGTCGAGATACTGTTGGTCAACCAATTAATGTGACTTGTGAGGTACAGCAATTATTAGGAAACAATCGAGTTAGGGCCATAGCTATGAGTGCTACAGACGGTCTAACGAGAGGAATGGACGTGGTTGATACGGGAGCTCCGCTAAGTGTTCCGGTCGGTGGAGCAACTCTCGGACGAATTTTCAACGTGCTTGGGGAGCCTATTGATAATTTAGGTCCTGTAGATAATAGCACAACATTTCCTATTCATAGATCCGCGCCTGCCTTTATACAGTTAGATACAAAATTATCTATTTTTGAAACCGGTATGTATAGCCAAAAAAGAACCGCATTTAAAATCAGGTCAAGTTCTAATTCTTCAAGTTGACTCTGTGGTAATACGATCAGCTAATCTGACTTTTTTTTGGACAATATCCAACAAGAGTTTCCATTGAATGAATAACGGATCCCGATCCTAAAAACAATAATGCTTTGGAATAAGCATGAGTAATCAAATGAAATAAAGCACTGCGATAAGACCCCATACCTAAAGCTAACATCATATAACCCAATTGAGACATTGTGGAATAGGCTAAAAAAAAGTCAGAATATGGTGCTTATGGGAGGTTTAACAAAACATGTACCTATTACTAAAAATTCTTTTTTATTAGGTACACTTTCTCTTTGTGGTATTCCACCGCTTGCTTGTTTAAGAACTCAACGGATTCCCTTCTTTGTTTGTCTGATTTGAGGGAGAGGTTCCCGTTGAGTTCTTAATAATTAGAATATTTTTTGTTCATTGAATAAGTTCTATTTACTTAACAAATTTTCCCCTCCTCTTTTGTTTGTCCACCACTTTTTATATTTATAGTATATGTAATGATTTCTTATTACTTATTATAAGATAATATAATAAGAAATCAAATACGTAATAACGCTAAAAAACGTTCGAAGTATTTTAAGAAATGAGCCGATAAATGAATGCTTTCTCAGCAGGAGGGCAAAAAAGCAAGAATCCTTTTTTTCTAGAACATAACTTTGAGGGAAGAAGAGAACAATAGCCTGACAAGGGTTCGGTCCGATTTAGGTGCCCAGTTAGGTGCCAAACAGACCCCCGACGTACCAGTAGGTACCAGAGGAGGCCCATTCAACGATGTAAAATCTCCCAATGTCATAAAAGAATCAATCAAAAAGGACCCCCTAATTCCAATTAGGAATTCG
>JBCNJP010000002.1:2968304-2999987 GCA_039602395.1 Deinandra increscens subsp. villosa
ACAGTCGCTTCAAAGTGAATTCTCCCTAGATACATCTATTCAATTCAATTATGAATCTATGCGGATTCCGAATATATGAATTGTCCTAAAAAATCAAAACCAATTTTCGGCCCTTTTCTAAAAAAAAGATGAAAAAATCCAATGGATTTAAAACTTATTTTTCGGCAAATCAATTACGAAATTTTTTTCTACGATTAAACAACTTATTAGAAATACAAGACAGCCAATTAGAAATGTCACAAAATCCCCCGCGCTTCGGGGATGCCCTCAGCGTCGAGGAACATGTACTAGGGTGTATGTGCGACTCGTTCAGATCATGAACTAGAACAAAGGAAAGAGAACAATGTTCGAATATCAATGATCCAATAGGATATCACGGAATTCTACTCGGCAAACTACTGGTTGTAAGAGATACAACCTCCCATTTCAAAAACCTCATGACATCGATTATCGAATATGTGGGACTCAAACGTATGGTTAAAATCATCTATCAATGTTCGTTACGCTAACACACCTGATCTCATTTCTTCTGGATGTGGCTTTAAACCTATCAGCCTTTAAAAATGCTTCTGTAATGATAACCCCGGTAAAACATCGTATTGTTCGTACAATTTGACGACGAGATCTTCCTTCACTGTGAGCGATCTGCGATTTAAATCTTGATTAGTTTTAATTCACACGCAACCTTAACTCTACTCCTATGACATTGACTGTCACGTCCATTCTTTAAACCCTCACAGTTGCGTAACAACTCAGTAAACGCTAACCTGATGAAAACACAGATGTCCTGAATGGACAATTACACCTCAATCACTGGAATTAACCTTTCAACAGGAAAATCTTGTGAAGTTTTTCTCTCTTGACTTGAAACCCCTTGGTACGTCTGTACAAGATAGAATTTGTTGCCAACAGTCTCGGCATGATTTCAAAAACTTTATACCTCACTGCAAATATAATTTCACCTAATGGAGCAATGCAGGTGAAACAACATCCTGAACCCGTACGATCTGTTTTGTCGGCAACGCTTGATTCATTTGTAAACTTAACAGTCAGTGAACTTTTTCTCTTAAAATCTTTCGTGATTTGGATGGACTTCGAGCCTTGAGCCATTGTGGCTAATTAACCTCACTGATGACACTAACTTATACTTTACCTTCGTGTGCTCCTGCACAACAAACATCGACAACGAACAATAGGCAGTGATATGCCTGGAAAAGTTTCCAAACTTCAACTGCAAGACGGAAGATAAACTGCAACAACATGGATACCCATTATCTTCAATTTTTTTTCTTTCCCTAGGAAATTTTCGTTGGTAACCCCCTGCTTCATAACCAATGTTGACCGATCGAATGATCGGCTCAAACTTTTGAAAGACCTGTACAAAGAAGTAGTGTGACTTCTAATTAAACGAGGACACGTTTGAATCAACTATTTATACGACGACCTCCCCAAGGATCACTTCAAAGTGACCCAAGTACCCGATATTTTTTTTACATCTTATATACAACGCAACCTTTTGATCCACAGTAGGCCTCGTGAAACCTTGACTACAGCTCATTATTTAGCCTCATCTAAAGCCAGGTATTACTTTGCATTCGTCAGCGCTCAGTGTTTCGGAAACCTACTCTTGTTTTACGTTTGCACCTTTACTTACTTTTGAGAACCAATACGACTTGATGTTATTCATGCTTCTGTAGTGAACCCTCGACCATTGGAACGTCACCCTTATTTTGAATCTCTACCAAAGTGTAATATGTACAACTTATATCCTATGTTGGTGAACCCCCAACTTAAACTTAAACATTATAGACTACTTTATCTCTTGAACCCACGCCAGAAAAACTAAATCATATTGATGTTCTCATTGCGCATGCCAAACTCTCGACAATCCTCACCGTGGGTGAAAAACCCTGTTGACCAAAACAACATAAAAGTCTTTTCTCATAGAAATTCAGATTTTGCATGCGATTCATTGTGCTTTCTGATCTTTCAATACCATTTAACTCAAATGTATTTGGGAAAACTTAAGATACCCTGTTTTATGCCTATTATTTAACGAGATTTGACAAATAACTAGAAATAGTAAGGTGACTGGTACACCCTCAAAGTGCTGGTAGTGTGGTGGGTTAGCTATGGTACACCCTATTTTGAGAAACTTCATTTAATGGGACAGTGCCCACAATAAAGCATAATCTATGTTATTTCCGTTGTGATTTCACATTTTGAATGTTGACTTTTGGTCTCCAATTAGGTTGTTTTTGAGATTTAGAACTATTTATTGAGTTCTTTGCAGGTGAAAGTTTCTTTGGTGGAGATGTGACCTTTTTACCTTTTGGCTTGACAACAGGTGTCCACTCAAGTTTAAATTTTGTATAAACCAATTGTTTCGTTTGAGTGACATCTTTTGTTTTTTCAATTATTGATTTGCCCTTAGGTTTAACAACATGTTTGACTTTAGGCATTTGCCTCTCACCAAATTCTTGTTTCATTTTGTCTTTTATTTGATAAACTCCCTTAGGTTCGTAAGATGAGTTTGGAGGTCTAGTCACATTCCACTTTTCTTCAACATGCTTTGTCACTGGAGCTTTTGTGTTCAAAACCTTAGACTGTTGAGTCTTCATTGGTTCTAAACTCTGCTTCCCCTGAGACAAAGCTTGTTGTTTCTGGTTTTTGTTTTCTCCTGCCATCATTTTCTGCAACATACTGGTCCGTGGGTTTTGCGGACAGTATGGTTGATAAGGTCTATTTAAGCAATTTGTAGTAAAATGTCCTGGTTTTCCACATTGAAAACAGTTCATAGGTCTAGGCCCATTTACATGACTACACAAATATGAACGTCTTGGGTAAGACGACTTCCACTCTGGCTTATCATCCCATTTGTGTATAACACGTTTTGTATCCTTTTCAGGTTGTGTGATTAAACAAAATTGTTCTGATTTAGACTTGTTTGTTCTATTGAAAGTCGACACAACCTGAGGATAAGCTACAAAGTCTTTGGGTTTAGTCTCACGACCTACTTTAGTGTTAGGCACACGAATTTTAAAACCATGAATTGCATTACTAGAATTTGAAACATGTTTTAAGGACTTGGACACAACTAATTGCATAGACTTAGACTCATTCAATTCAGACACTGATGCCAGTACATCATCTTTAGGTAAATCAGAAACTACACTACTCGACAGATGACACTGTTTAACTCTCAAACATTCTGCATCCTTCCCAGATACATCTTCAATACCTACTTCATCTGCACATGAAACAAAACTATCAGCAGGTCCAACATCATTGTTTAATGATACCTGGAAAGTACTTGATTCACAAATGTCTGTCACAATTTTATCCTGATTACCCAACCCATAAGACATGTGTTTCTCATTTTCTATTTCCTGAGGGGTCAAAGGTGTCACTCCTACCAGAACACTATCTAAGGGAGGTCCTATCTCATGTGTTCCTGATTCAGATCTGTCTATCTGATCCTCCTCAAAGATTATTCCTATTATATCTCTAGAGTTATCCTGAGGAACATTGTTCTTGCCCTTGTCTGGGAAACTAATTCCTATTCCACCCTTGTCCTTTCCCATTCTAACATCAGTTATACAGGAGTTCAAAGATTTTCTAGCCTCAAACATTCTTTTGCTTTCCGTTTGATTCACATCAAATTTAACCTGCAACTCATTGTACTTATGTGTGATCTCATCTACCTGATTCCTAAGCTCAGCTATTTCTAACTTAGCATTGTCATACAGGAGAGTTTTCTCAGTTGCCAGTTTTTGATATTTTACTATGTCTAGCTTTTGTGCTTTAACCTTCTCCTCATTCTTTAGCCATCTACCCTTAAATGAGCTCCTTTCACACTTAATCTCAAACAATTCTATCTCATAATTTTTACATATTTGTCTAAGTCCAGGAATTATACGAGCACAAGTAGGATCAGAACATACCTTGAGGTTATCAACTTCAGCTGCAAAGGCTTCCTTATCTTCCACCAGATCCTCTTCAGCTTTCTCTTCATCAGTCACAACAAATGCATGCTCTTCATCCTCATCCCTTTCCATAGCAGCAATCATTGCATGAGACATGCTAAACTCTTTCAACTGAGGTGTCCAATCATAACCACCACCTTCTTGAACAACCAATGCCTTTGCCTCTCCCTTTCCTTCACCTGCTTTCCTTTCTTCTCCCCTTTCTCTCTTCGGCTTACTGCACTCTCTTGCGAAATGCCCATACTCGTCACAGTTATAGCACCTCAGCTTGCTTTTGTCAAACCCCATCCTGATCTTGTCTTGATCTTTCCACACATTTCTCCCTGTCTTTGCCATGAACTTCTTTGCTCTGAAGACCGCCATAGCCATCTGCCATGACACATCTAACATCTCTACATCTTCAGGATTTATCTGGTTTAGCTCACCCGATAACATATCAGTAGGCACAAGAGTTCCGGCCATGAGAGCGTGGTAACTGTTCATAAAACCCATACCGAGAGCAAAATTGGGATCATTTGTAGCATCAGGGTTGACGCCTCCACTTGAACTTCCTTGAGGTTGTGCCACAAAAGCAGTTGACTTTGCGACAGAGCTTGGTCCACTCCCAGTTGACTTTCCATCTTGCTTAGTCTCCACATCTTCTGACAACAGTGCTTGATTTAGTTTTCCCGCCAAACTAAGAGAGCTTACATGGTTCAATTCTCTCTGCTTGTCATCAATTAGTTTGGACTTGAGTTTGTTGATCAACTCATCAAGAGATAGTTCACTCAGCTTGTTGTTGTCCTTAATGATAGAGATGTTGGTGTTCCAAGATTTGGGTAAACTATTCAACAGTTTCAGATTCTTGTCTTCCTTGTCTGGTTCAACATTGTAGCTGGACATTTCAGCCATCAGAGACACAAACCTCTGCACCTGTGCTTCAAAGGATTCACCTTGTACATGGTTGAACAAATTAAACTTTTGCTTTAGAATTTGCTTACGACTTGCCTTTATGTCAGGATTTCCTTCATATGCAACAACCAAAGCATTCCAGAGTTGCTTAGCAGTCTTGCAGTGCTTAAATCCTTGAGCAATATCTGGTGTCAGTGCCATAGTCATGATGGCAAATGCTGTTTCTGCTTTGTTGCATCTTTCCCAATCATCATCATCATACTCATCTTCCGTCTTAACCTTCCCTGCATTAACTCCTTCTGAGTGTGTAGGTGTGAATGGTCCATGAATTACTGCTCTCCAAAGTCTTAGGTCAACACTCTTCAAGTGGTTTTCAAACCTATATTTCCATTCCAGAAAGTTATCCGCCGAGGTGAGTCTACGTGGGCGAGTGATGGATCCAATCTCAAAATCCAACTTCTGATACATACTTGGTTCGAAATCTATTACGAAAGCTTAGGGAACTTAAATCTAAAGTCCAAACGTCCAAAAAAATGAGATTACGATAAGAACCACACGATTACGATCGAGAACCCTTGAATACGATTGAGAACCCTTGAATACGATCGAAAAATGATTACGATCCAAGCAGAAATCGTAAACTCCCAATTCCGATCAAACAAACTCGTAAACACCGATTTCGATTGAAGGAGTCGTAAACACCGATTACGATCTCTGTTTCCGATAAGAATATATCGTAAACACCCGATTGCGATCAGAAAAAATCGTAAACTCCGATCACGACCCAAGTACAATCGTAAACACACTTCGTCGGATCGTAAACACGATAAAAATCGATTCTTGAACTCGTAAACACGAAAACTATGCAGATCTTCAACTGTAGCAGTCGTAAACACCGAAAAACCCAGAAAAAAGGATCGTAAACACGAAGAACAGCAGCAGCAGAACTCGTAAACCTTAAAAACCCTTCAAATCTTCAAAAACCAGCACTTTAACCCAGAAAACAGCTTGAATCAATATCGTGAGAGCCTCGAATCACAGATTCTTGGCTCTAATACCTATTGTAGGTCCGAAATCTAACCAAACACACGATATTCAAATCACAAACGAGTGCGGAATCCTTGTATGTGATTGATTCAAGAAGAATAGTAGAAGAAGAGACTCGATCAATGATAAAGATCGAATCTTGAATGAACAAAACTACTATCTTGAAGCTTTGATCCGATCGTGAACACCAAAGAAGATGAAGAAATCGTGAACTTGTAATTTCAAAAGCTTCCATTGATCATAAACATAAGGGTTTATATAGTACCCTTCCTAAAACCCTAAGACCAATCATAAACATAAAAGGCCCAATCATAAACAAAATAAATCGGCCCACATGGCCTAAACAAAAACTATTTAAGCCCAAAAACCCATTAACAACTAAGCCCATAACTAATGTTCATGCCTCTAATAAAACTAGCCCAACAATGTGTAATTCCTAAAACACAAAAATCTGCCCTAAACCCCCTCCTCCCTCATTCACATTCATTCTCTCTTCTCACTTTCATCTCACAGTTCACACACACACACACACACCTACCTTCAAATTTCTTGAAGTCTTCCACTAATCAAGCAAGAAATCATGTTTGGGAGCTCATTCAACCTTCAAGTAAGATAGGGAAAGCTTTGGTTTCATTTTCTCCTCCAAAAATCTGCCATCTTCATTCTTTTGTAAGCCCTAGAAACCATTCTTCTTGAAATTAGTTGAAAGCAAATAGTTATCTTGTGTTTATGTGTTAATTGGTGTGTATACATGCTCTTGAATCATGTTTAATGATAGGTTAAGTTAAATTGTGATTTAGGACAGATTTTAAGTTATTTAAGGGCTGTGTTTTTTATGAGAATTTATGCCTTGAAGTGTTCTTGATGAATTTTGGGTGTTATGGAACTTAGATTTTAGGAAAATATGCTTATATGCAAGTGGCATACTTAATTTTTGCTATGATTGTTGTATGATCGTTATGATAACTAGGAATGCATGATAATATGATATCTAATGCATTATAAGTCTTTACACGAAGTTAAACGAGCAAAAGATTGGCCAAAACCGCAAAAATGCAATTTATACAACTACAAATTTTCGACAGATTCGACCAGATTTTTAGGTCATAACTTGCTCAATTTTGATTGAAATCAGTTGATTCGTTTTCCGTAGTAAATTATTATAAGTCTTAGCTTTATCTGGGCTACTCGCACGTCTTCTAAAACCTCCGTTTGGTCACCCAACAGGCTGCTGCAAGTTAGGTGTGCAGAGCTGTATTTTTCTATGAAAAGTATATTTTACATTTTGGTCGGGCATGATAACCTTGTTTTAATGAGGGGTTTGTTAAATTAAAATAAGGTTTATATGATAAAAGTAAGATCTGGAAAGTTTCGTGCAACTTCCGATGCGCGTAACTTTCTCCTTACTTAACTTTTTAAGTTGATTCTTTTTGAAACATTACCTAAATGTTGAGTAGTTCATGCTTGCAAATATTTAAAATCTAACTCCAAGTATTGAGCAAATTAGGCATGCCACCAAATGGTGTGTCAAAGACAATAATGTTGATTTTTGCTAACTTCCGACACGCATAACTTTCTCATTTCTTAACCTTTTAAGTTGATTCTTTTGGCAACATTCCCTAAATGTTGAGTAATTTGTGCCTCTAAAATTTCAGAGGCTAACTCCAAGCAAAGAGAAAATTAGACATGCCACCACATGTAGGCTTCCGTTTGACTTTTTAGTTTGACTTTTAATGCAATTTGACTTGGAATTGTGCATCTATGTTTTCCTACAAGTTTAGGACTTGTGTTTAACTGTTAGGACCATTGTGAATGCTTGATGAAATATTTTTTAATTGATAAGAAATTCGTCCTAGCGACAACCTCTAATTCGGTTAGACCGTATTCATTAAAATAGGTCAATCCTAACCAACATGTAAAGCCAAGTGATGTGTACCAGTGCAACCTAAGGTGAGTTTCACTACTCTATTTAGTTATATACGGTTGAGGATGATAAAACACAACTAGTTGCATCCGGTAAAGGATGGCAATGCAAAGACAAAGGTATTTTCTCTATTTTAGTAATTATCCAATACATATCACAATGTTTCACTGAATGCATTTTAATTACAAAAAGTCCTTACTTTCTCAGTCCGTTAATATAAAATAGCGAGGTAATGTTGAGTAGTACTACTGGGGATTGACACCCCGGCTCAGCGGTGCACGTGATGCACCCCCCGATTGGCGGTCGGACTGAGAACAATATTAGCCTAAAACTACCGTGATCGGGAAAGACATGTGGAAGGAAAATCACACAGGCTAAAACCTGTGACGCATAGTCAGCTTCGGTTGCGAACATTCAGGTGAACATAAGCATAGGCTAGCTACCTAACGACATGGATATTACTTGTAAACTTACGAATTGGTCTTTCGATATTCGTATGCATTTTTGGTCTACACGGGTAAGTGTAGACTGCTTTTGTGAACTCACCAGCTTTTGCTGACAATTGATTGTTGAATGCTTTCAGGTCACTCGGAGGATCAAGGAGGCACAGGCGTAGGCAATACTCAATTTTGTAAAATATTTTGGGAAATGTATTTCAAACATATCAGTACTCACTTTTGCAAGACTGCAACTTTGTAAACCTTGAAAAGGCTTCCGCTGAATAGTTATTTAAACTTTGTTTCCTAATAACTCATTATATGACTATTTTACCCTTTATTGTGGCTTGGTTGTAACTAAATACTTGGATCCTGGTCTGGATGACACCCCACATAGTTATACTCCGTTAGTAGAAATTGGGGGTGTGACAGATGGAATATCTTGATTTATGGGCTTCATCGAACACTAGCTTTCTCAAGCCTCCAAGGCTATGTACCCATAGTCTATCCATAAAGTTCATAGATCCATCAGGCTTTTCAAGAAGTTGTTTCTCCATGCCACGCAGGCATTCGTTCTCCAGATTCTCAGGATTAAGAGCTTCGATTTGAGTGTTACGAACTTGTGACATGAGATTCGAGTGTATGGTCATACTTAATGCTCGAACACGACGCGGCTTGGCATGTTCCTTCCTGCTTAAGGCATCCGCTACTACGTTAGCTTTCCTGGGTCATAACGAATCTCACATTCGTAACTGTTAAGCAGTTCAACCCAACGTCGTTATCTCATGTTCAGCTCTTTCTGGTTAAAGTTGTGCTGGAGGCTCTTGTGATCGGTGAATATGACGCACCGAGTCCCGTAGAGGTAGTGCCTCCAGATCTTGAGGGCAAATACAACGGCTCCAATTTCTAAATAATGAGTCATGTAATTCTTCTCGTGAATATTCAGTTGTCGAGGGGCGTAAGTGATGAATTTCTTACGCTGCATCAGTATGCAACCCAAGCCTTGATGCGAAGCATCACAGTATACGACGAAATTGTCAATTCCGTCAGGTAAGGTTAGGATTGGGGCGTCGCAAAGCTTTTGCTTCAACAACTGGAAAGCAACTTTAGTTTTATCATCCCAGATGTACTTCTTATCTTTCTGGGTCAGGGTGGTAAGGGGCTGGGCTATCTTGGAAAAATTTTCAATGTATCGGTGATAGTAGCCAGCAAGACCTAAGAATTGTCGAATCTCGGTTGGGGTCGTGGGAGTACTCCAATCTTTGATTGCTTCAATATTAGCCGGATCAACGTGAATACCTCGGTCGTTGATCACATGACCCAAAAAGTGTACTTCGCGAATCCAAAAGTCACATTTGGAAAATTTCCCGTAAAGTTCTTCTTTCTTCAACAGTTCCAAGACGAGTCTCAAATGTTCTTTGTGTTCTTTCTTATTACGTGAGTAGATAAGAATATCGTTGATGAACACGATAAAAAATTTATCCAAGTATGGTTTGCACACGTGATTCATTAAGTCCAAGAATACGGTCGGTGCGTTAGTCAAACCAAATGGCATAACGAGGAACTCGTGATGACCATAGCGTGTCCTAAACGCTGTCTTCGAGACGTCTTCATCTCTAACTCGGAGTTGATGGTATCCCGACCTTAGATCGATCTTGGAATAGAAGCATGATCCTAGAATCTGATCAAATAAGTCATCGATCCTCGGAAGCGGGTAACGGTTCTTCACAGTTAGTTTGTTCAACTCTCAGTAGTCGATACACATCCTGAATGTCCCATCTTTCTTTTTCACGAACAACATGGGAGCACCCCATGGGGAGTGGCTTGTACGAATAAAGACCTTATCTAGCAACTCTTGTAGTTGGCTAGATAACTCTTGCCTATTAGACGGTGCCAGTCGGTAAGGGGACCTGGCAACGGGTGCAGCTCCAGGTGGTAAGTCGATGCGAAACTCTACCTGTCACGTTGGGGGTAAGCCTGGAAAGTCTTTCGAAAAGACTTCCGAGAGTTGCCAGGTATTCGCATACAACGGGAACATCTTCAGTACGCTTCTCCTTCGGTTTCTTCTCAGTGAAATGAGCTAAAATGGCATGACATCCTTTGCGGAGGAATTTTCTTGCCTCCATACATGATATGATATTTAGTTTGGTACCACTCATCTCGCCTTGCACGTTCAGAGTGTTACCATCTGCTAATGGCACTCTAACCATCTTCTCATGACACACAATTTCTGCACGATTCTTTGCTAACCAATCCATTCCAATATCTACATCAAAACTACCTAGATCCACAGGCATCAAGTCCATACAGAAAGGATGGTCGGAGAGTTCTAACGGTCAGTTCAGGTAGATAACTCCGGTTTCTTTCAAATCACCATTAGCTAATTCTACTGTGAACTTAGTGTCTAAGGCAACAGGGGTGATTTCAAGCAATTGACTAAAATTAGTAGACACAAAGCTTCTATCGGCACCAGTATCGAATAAAACATAAGCATAATGGTTATTTAGTAGAGACGTACCCGTCATCGTGTTGGGGTCACGGCGGGCGTCTCCGGCATTGATCACGAAAGCTCTTCCCCTAGCCTGGTTAGCATCTTAATTCTTCATCTTCGGGCATTCATTCTTGTAGTGCCTAGTAGCCCCGCAACGGTAGCAAGTGCGCTTTGGGCGGTCGCGTGCTACATGTCCCTTAACCTTACAATTGTTACAGTAGATATTACCACAATCTAGAGTGTGGTGAAGGTTGCATTTGGAGCACAGGGGAGTAGTACCGGTGTAACCGGTTTTGCGAACAAGATATGAAGGAGCAGTGGCGACATAGACCTTCGCCGGTGAGTTTCCTTAACTGGGGCTTTCTCAGGGTTCTTATCACCGTGATTCTTCCAGAACGGGCGCTTCCTCTTGTTATCAGGTTTCTTGCTTGATGATGGAGTGGCACTAACATCAGAGGGCTTGTTCTCAGATGCTTTCTTGCCAAAGTTTACACCTTGACGATTAGCTTGGTAAATGAGGTTGTGTGCCATACGCACAGCATCCTGAAAGGTCTAAGGGTTCGAGGAAAGGACATTTCCTTGTATGTGTGGTGCAAGTCCCCAGATGTAGCGTTCGATCTTCTTGTACGGTGGAGTGATCATTATAGGACAGAGATGAGCAAGCTCACGGAACCTATTAGTGTATCCAGCAATGTCGGCTCCATTCATGGACAGATTCCAGAATTCAGATTCAAGTTTCTGTAGATCCTCCCTAGGACAGTACTCATCACGCAACAGATGTTTGAGTTCATCCCATGACATTTCATAGGCTAAGTCAATTACCATAGCATCAGCATGGGAATTCCACCAAGTCAGTGCACTATAAGTAAACGTGCAGGTGGAATACTTCACCATGTACTATTCAGGGCAGTTGCTAATTCGGAAGACTAACTCCATCTCTAAAACTAGCGAATTAGACCAACAGTGCCCTAGAGAACCCTTAAAGTGGGTGGGTTTGCAATTCATGAAGTCCTTGTAAGAACATTCACGAGGCCCTGCAATGTTAAGTGAAAACGTTGATCACAATTTTGCGAAATTGTAGTCTAGTATTTTCAACCATTGGTTAATTCGTTCTTACCGCGTGCTCCAGCGTCAGCATGACATTGGGTAGCAGCAGCAGCAAAAGTTTCTGCAACGCGTTGAACAATCATCTCCTCGATATCAGCAGCACTCCTGGCCGGATGAGGTGAAACGTTTCTGGTGGCTCGGCGTCTAGGCGGCATGTTTTTGCTTTAAGTTATCAATGGCAACATAAGGGAAAACTTTAGATCATATGTAAGTGGGTTTATTTCATGTGCGAGAATAACAGCCACGACATACATCTACAGTACCATGATATGACACGCGCAAGCACAACCAAGAAACATGAGATAGCAAGGAGTATGGTTCGCGAGTGAACAATCACGACATAATGATAATAACAGAAATAACAGAAATCATAAACATGGCAAACATATACAACACGTCATAAACATAAACATACTACTATTACATTCCACCATAGATCCGATAAAACATACAATATCAAAAGAGGTCAAGTTTTTAAGTGTCTTGGGCACGTAGTCCCATAATACATCACTACAAAATATGTCAATATGTTTCATCGCTAAATGGTGGGTCAAAAGCCTAGATACTAGGTAAGTCACCTAAAGTGGTGGTGGTGGTCCAGAAAGGTGAACACTCGCCTCGCGAATTCCTCCAAGACGGCAAGCCTGGCTTGGAAGGACCCGTTGGCCAAAACTAGAGCAAAGTTGACCATGCACACATTGCTCATATGAGCGTGTAGGGACTCCATGGCTCCCTGGGAAGCGACCTAAAGACGCTCTAGCTCAGCCACACGGGCTGCTAAGGCAACAGTAGCATCCCTGGTAGAGAGTCTAGCGACCGTGGCGTTCACGGTGGCGAAGGCCTGCTCGTGGTGACGAGCACGAGCCACCAACAACGGAACAGTATCCGCAACAGGCTCTCTGGTGAGGATAGAGTATCTTGCCCTAGGGTGGCCAGAGGCGCCATCCCTGGCAGAGGACTCACCTGGCTCATACAAGCTAGGCACTCCCTCGAAGGTCCTTCACGTGGCTAGCTGCCCCGGGATCCAGGAAAGGTGAGGGTGGTCGGACGCATAGTGCCGCTTGGCCACGGGCTCGTCTGCAGGGCCCACAGTTGCCCTGCACCAGGAAGGGCCAGATCCCCTCCCGGGGGTGAACCCTCGCCTACCGGCACCTCCGAAAGGGTCGGTAGGTGTGTACAGAACGTTGTCTGCGCGCAAAGGGGTCCATAGTGGCATCAGCATTAGCACCTGCAGCCCCACCACCAGCAGTAGCGGTGGGAGCGGGGTGGTCTGATGAGTCGTCTGAGACCCTTGGTAGGAGGGGCCTCAGGAAGCTCGAGGGTATCGACGATCGTCGGACAGTACCGATGGTAGATATCTCAGGCTCAGGGCTGGAAGGCACATGGTCTTCTGGCATCGGTGAGTAATCGGGCACCACTTGCTCATTTCCACTGGAATCGGAAATCCAGATAACCTCTTCCGAAGAGGAAGTCATCACTGGGATAATATTTCATCAGAGAACAAAGTTAGTACAATGATAATAGCATTTAAAACAAAGATATGACGCATAACAGTAATAATAACTCATGTATGTATAAATCATAAGTTAACATAATCAATAAAGTAAGGAAGTGGTCTCGCGTGTAAACGAAAACTTCGGAGTCGGTCATAGTCCAGGGTTGGTTTTAGTTAAAGTGTTTAAACTGGTTCACTATAATTGCGGCTCTGATACCAATCTGTCACACCCCGGACAAAGGATTGGGTGTGAGCGAGATGGAATCATAGTCACATATATACAGAACAACTACTATTAAATTCAAACGTTAATTATAACATAATATCATTAATTGTTGTAGCGGAAAGAGTGGTAAACGATATTGTCTTACATTTGAACTTAAAAGTCTTGTTCATTTATTGAAAAACATAAAGTAGTTATTTAAGATAGATAGGGATTATGACACCAACGAAGCAGGCCCGAATATAAAGGCGAAGTCCCATTTGCACGGCTTCCATGATCAACTTATTTACCTGAGAAATCATGAGTTTAAAAGGTCAACATAAAGTTGGTGAGGTTCACAGGTTTAGGACTCGATAGTAAGATTGTAAAACAGTTTTTAGAAAACTCAAAATGTTACATTGGCTTACTGTTATAGTTGTATGATCTCACATGAACCTTGATTTCATATACTAACGGTTTATCCACCCATGGTATCCTCGCCCGAGAGATACAGAACAGAGCAGAATAACTGACGTGTACCCCAAGACAATATTCGGAAGTCAGAATTGGAGCTACCAATAGAGGTAGGGTTGTCAACCCAAATATATCTATTCACTAGCTATCGTTTCGAGCAGAACTAATTGAAATCAACTAATGGTGGGATTTAGTTCTACTAACATTTATAACGATAATGTACCTGTTGTGGGCAATTAGTAAGAGAACAGATAGTCATACGGCTAACAGTAGACCATAACATTACGTTAAACCATTTTATCAGTTCATTAGTCCTCCCCCATAAGTGTAAAACAGTTATAAAGAGAAGGGGCCGTGAAATTCACTTGATTCAGTGATAATGATGAATGGCCGAGTGGCAACTAGCAAGTAAAGTCCTAATAAAACTTAAGACAACATGCATAAGGGTCCACATAATCATTTGAGTAACAAATGTTACCCAAATGATACCGGTCAAGTCTTGACGTATAATCCCATTTGTAGCGTTTGAAACCCCGTTTAGTTAATCAGTTTGAAATCAGTAAATGCAATCGTTCACGTATAAAGGCATTTAATGTAAATAAATACAAGTAAATGAACATGCGACAACGTATCATGAAGACCAGTTCAATCAAGTCTTGAATATTGTTTTAAATAATAATATTTATTATTATTTTTAAGTTCGCTCGATCGATTGAATAATTGATCGTGTTAAGTTATATATATATATAACTAGGGTTCACAATTATTATTGAAATAATTATCATAACTTGTCGAAATAACTTTACTAAATTATTACAAGTTAGAGATTAAATGATTAAACACAAGTAGGTAAATATTAAAGGATAATTTTATATTTAAACTCATGTTATGAAAATTTAGGGTTTTAAGTTAATATAAATATAACTATTGTTAAAATCATTATATTATCAAACCAAAATGAGTTTAACTCAATTTAGGGTTTTTAAAATTCATAAGGATAATTATTTGTTTAAAATATTTATTTTCGTTTCGTTACGTCGTAAACGTTTTTAAATCGTTTAAAGATATTTTTTCAATTTCATACGTTTAAATAATAAAACATTTTATCCGGTTAAAACGTTTTGATTATTTTAATTCATTTAAAATAATCAAAAATGTTTAGAATATGTTTTTCATAATTTCTATAAGTCTTTTGATTTTATTGTTATACCCTGAATTTTCGGCTGGTAATCCAGGGTGCAGGTATAGGCTTAGGGGAGGATTGACCCAGGAATCATATGACCCAGAATTTAACAGGTAACGTTGAATAAACCTGAATGTATCAGGACTGAGGTAATGTCTCAGGATGTCAACATAATTCAGGGAAGTTCATAGTTACTTTATGTTAGTTATATGTTATTATGACCCACGATGAGTCTAATCCAGGGTCACCCTTATCTTACGAATGACCCAGCATGTGGAAATGACCCTGCATGCTAGGACATTGTTACTAACGCGTTTTGTGCCTATATCTGATCAAGGACAGGTTGACAAAGTCTACCAACGGTCGAATGGAAGAAGCTAGAGACTTATTTCGCACGTGGTCAAAGGTTGTTAGCTGAAAACTCGGTCAACCAACTGAAAAAGACGTTGAAGAGAAGATCCCTGGAATATCGGACAAGTTATTGAAGAGCTAGGAGTATAAATAGGACATTAGACTTATTTTCCAGCTCACTCGAGCTTCACTCATTGTATTCTCGTACTCATTTCTCTGCAAACCCATTGTACTCAGACATTTACGTGATCAATAAATTGGTAGCGTGTGTTATCGCTACCCGGGGTTTTTATGCCAGCGGCGCCTTAGAGACATCTAAGGGCTAAGGGCTTGCCCTACTAAAATTCTCGGTGTTCCTACTCCCATTTAAGGTTTCATTTTTGTTATCTAAATTATCAACCAATTTCCTAATTTAACTTACATTTTTACCCAGGATTTTATCTTTTGTCCCTGGAATTTAACTATTGTCCCATGATTTCTTCAAACTGTTTTCATATATTAATCCTAGGCACCAAACCTCACAATCTTATTTGGTTCAATTCTCACTAATTTTGCTTAAGTAATTTTTAGCCAAACTCTTTTCAGATTTTCCTAAACTGGATTTTTACCAAAATCTATCAAAAAATGTCGACACAAATGAACACCTCGAATGTCTCGGTTTTTGCTGTAATTGCTTCAACAACTGGAGTTACCCAACCGGGTCCAAGGACCAGTATTTCGACAAGTGGAGTCACTTCATCGGCTCCAGGGTTTAATGCCTCAAACTTCAGCTACGCGCAGTGACGGACCGATAGTCAACCATGAAGTGATCGAAACTTAAAACATCCCAGATGACCATGTCTTGATATCTAACACCGATATCCTAGCCACATTCGGTAAGATGGAGCGCCACATGGAACTCCAACAGAAGGTGAACCAGGAATTCATGGCCCAATTGACGAGCATAAGATCAGAGTTACCCAGGGCCATGTCGATTCAGCCGTCGCCACTCGACCCCAGAATTCTAAATTTCAATACTCCTGGAAGCAATTCCAGGGTACGTTAAGGTGTCATCCCACTGGACAGGAGATCAACATCCTATGCTGCTCAAATGATCCAAGCTGATTTACCCAGGATGTCCACCATCAGGGAATCACTCGTTAATCCTGGGACAAATGCGACCCGGGATGTCGGTAACACTCCTCAAAATTTCGTCCATTATGCTAATACTAACACTTCAGTGTAGGACCTAGGGATCAGCCCATCAATGGAACGAGAAATCCAAAAGCTCAAGCAGATGATCTCGAGTGTCCCAGGAGTTGTGCAACCTATCCCTGAAGTTGGACCATCGAGTCATAGATTGTCTAGGTTTGCTCCACCAATCTGTGACGTGGAGATACCCAAAAGGTTTCAAACACCCAGCATGAAACCTTATGACGGCACGACAGACCCTGAAGAACATGTGGCGCAGTACCGTGAAAGAATGGAGGTTATCTACATGCCCCCTGAAATTAAGGAGGCATGCTTGTGTAAAGGATTCGGGTCTACCCTGACAGGGGCAGCCTTGAAATGGCTCCTGAATGTTCCCCCTTACTCTATTACTTCATTTATTTACTTAATTAATTAATTAATTTAACAACCAGTTCTCTTGAAGTCGTAGTTTTGAAAAACTAACAAGTGATTTGTATAGGGTAACCCAGAATGCAGGTGAAACTCTAAGGAATTACGTCAGCAGGTTCAGCAGAGAAGCCTTGGAAATCCCAAACATGGACATGGCGACTGCAGTCCAGGCTTTCAAGATGGGACTTAGCAAAGACTCACCATTCTATGAAGACCTGGTCATGAACTCGTGCAACAGGATGGATGAAGTTCGTCATAGGGCTCTACGCTTCATCATGCTGGAAGAAGACAAGCAAATCTTGGGAAAGGGTGAACCCTCCTCAGGAAATTGGAGTCCTCACATCCTAGGTCACAGCGATCTAAGCCATACTCAAGGCCTGATGAACGTCGGGTGAACAATGTGGACCAGGATGAGGAAGAAGAAAAATATCCTTCCCTTAATGATTATTGCTTTACTATTGATGTTTCTGGTGTAATGTTTTCTATGCAGGACCTTGGAGACAAAGCAAGGTGGCCCAAGAAGAACGATAGGCCTTCTACTTGGAAGGACAAGTCCAAGTGGTGTGCCTACCATGAAGACTTTGGTCACCAGACCGAGGATTGCATGGCCCTGAGGAGAGAATCAGCTATCTACTTAGCAAAGTTTACTTGAAGGAGCTCCTAGGAAATAAGAAGCATAAATCCAGGGAGCAGGACCCAAAATCCAGGGACAATGGTGCAAAGCCCCAGGATTCTGGACACGTCGATGGCCGCCTTGAGAGAGCATCCTCACCACCCCCAGATGCTAAGGTAATCAATTTCATTTCTGGTGGTTCTGATATATGTGGTACCTCTTATTTTGCAGCGAAAAGACATGCCAAAGAATCCAAGTCGGACAGAGAGGGAAGGCCCAGAAAAAGTTTCGTTCAGCCTGATGTCATGGAAATTACGTTCGACGAAGATGATAGACGCGATATCATAGACCCTCATCATGATGGATTAGTGATAACACTTCACATCGCCAACAACATTGTGAAGAGGATACTGATCGATGGGGGCAGTTCAGTGAATATAATCCAGTTGGAGGCTTTGCAAAAGATGGGAATTCCACATTCAGAGATCATCTCAAAATCCACGGTACTTGTGGGCTTCAGTGGCAAGACAAAGAATACCCTGGGTGAAATCAAGCTTCCAGTCTATGTAGAAGGGCTCAATTCGGTTCAACGTTTCTGTGTGATGGATGAACCTTCAGGGTACAATGTAATCCTGGGTAGACCCTGGATTCATGATAACAGGGCTGTACCCTCAACGTACCATCAATGCGTAAAGCTGCCAACACCCTGGGGTGTGATCACAGTCCACAGCGACTAGCAAGAGGCCAAGGAATGTTACACGACATCAATGAAAATATCCTCCAAACAAAGACAAGGATAGCAATTAAAGAAAAAGTCCCGGGAAACCCTGGAAGCGAGGGAGCAAGACGTCAAAGCTATTGTGCTAGATCCTTCAAATCCAGGGAAGAAAGTCTATATTGGAACTAATATTCTAGGGCCGATAAAAGAACAATTAGTGCACCTGCTCAAGACCAGGATGTCAACCTTTGCTTGGTCCCACGACGACATGACAGGTATTTCTAAATCCGTTATTACACATAAACTTGGAATTGATAACTCTTTCAGACCCATACACCAAAAAAGGAGAAAGTTTGCGCCAGATAAGAACGTCATAATCCAGGACGAGGTGGACAGACTACTGAAAGCAAGGATGATCAGAGAGGTGAAATTTCCCAGGTGGTTAGCCAACGTGGTGGTAGTAAGTAAGAAAAACGGTAAATGGAAGGTATGCGTAGATTACACGGATCTGAACCGTGCATGCCCGAAAGATCCATTCCCTCTACCACACATAGATTCCATGGTTGACGCAACGACATGCCATGAAATGTTGACTTTCATGGATGCCACCTCAGTATTTCAGCAGATTCAGATGGAGCCCCGGGATCAAGAAGACACATCATTCATGACACCAACAGGTATATATTGCTATATAGTTATGCCCTTTGGACTAAAAAATGCAGGGGCAACGTACCAAAGATTGGTTAACATGATGTTCAAAGAAAAACTGGGGGACACGATGGAGGTGTATATCAACGACATGGTGGTGAAATCCATGGTCACCAATCACCATGTCCAGGACGTTAAGGATTCCTTCGACATCCTGGATAAATACAACATGAAGCTAAATCCAGAAAAGTGTCATTTCGGGGTCGGAGCAGGAAAATTCCTGGGGTATATGGTAACCAAGAAAGGTATAGAGGCAAGTCCAGAGCAAATCAGGGCAATTGCCAAACTACAATCACCATCCAGCACCAAGGACGTTCAAAGACTTGCAGGTAGAATTGTTGCCCTAAATAGATTTATATCAAAATCCTCGGAAAGATGTAGGGAATTCTATGACATCCTGAAGAAGAACAAGAAATTCGACTGGAAAGAAGAGCACGAGAAGGCGTTCTAGGATTTGAAGGCATATTTGTCCACAGCACCCTTGTTGATGAAGCCTAATCCAGGAATACGGTAAGCGCAGTCCTAACCAAGGATGCTGAAGGTCAGTAACACCCTGTCTATTAGGTGAGTAAAAGTTTACTTGATGCTGAATCCAGGTACTCACACCTTGAAAAACTTATATTAGCCCTAAGTATGGCATCTACTAAACTAAGACACTATTTTGAAACTCATACAATTCATGTTAGAACTAACTACCCTATAAAGTCTGTTTTGAGAAAACCAGAAATGTCAGGTCGAATGGCTAAGTGGTCGGTGAAGCTGAGTGCATATGATCTGATCTACGAGGCCATAACATGTATAAAATCACAGGCTCTAGCTGATTTTGTGGCTGATTTCAGTACTGACATACAACAAGAGGCAGATCATGAATTCCAGCAGCTTCAACAGGAAGAAATTTCAGGGTGCTGGACTTTGTTAACTGATGGAGCATCAAATATCAGGGGGACAGGCCTAGGAATCGTACTGAAATCGCCACAGGGGGACATGATACCCCAGGCTGTTAGATGTGGATTCCAAGCAACTAACAATGAAGCTGAGTATGAGGCCCTAATTGCTGGGTTACACTTAGCATTACACTTGGGAATTCAGCAGATCCAGGTGTATGTTGACTCTCTTCTTTTAGCTAACCATTTTAATGGGACCTACGCAGCTAAAGGAGAGAAATTAATCAAATACTTGGAGGTGGTAAAAAGAATGTCCTAGGATTTTCAAAATTTTAATATTCAACAAGTACCAAGGGAGGAGAATGCTGAAGCAGATACATTGGCGAACCTAGGCTCAGCATTCAAGGCACTTAAAGACACTCATGTTCCTATAATTCATATACTAATACTAGCTATAGACCAAGGTACAGATACCCAGGATTCCGATACAGCAGATAAAATCTTGGTATCCAGTACCCAGGATTCTTCTACCCAGAATGAATCCTGGACCATACCAATTATTCAATATTTGCAGGATGGTACTATTCCAGGGAACGAGAGAGATGCCCGTGCATTCAGAATAAGAGTAGCCAGGTACGTGATTATTAAGAACATATTGTATAGAAAATCTTTTGTAGGTGCATATCTGAGGTGCTTGGAGAAGGATGAGGCCAAAGAAGTGCTCAAGGATATCCACGAGGGTGATTGTGGAAACCATACAGGGGGCAGGTCCTTAATGTCCAAGATTCTTAGAACAGGGTATTATTGGCCCACCATGAGGAAAGACTCCCAGGATTTCTCCCAGAAATGTGACGCTTGTAAAAGACACGCCAATGTCCCTCACCAGCCTGCAGAACCATTGTACCCTATTCTAGCATTCTGGCCCTTCATGAAATGGGGAATGGATATTGTTGGAAAACTACCCAAGGCCCCTGGAGGAAAGGTATTCATGCTGGCTACAACGGATTACTTCTCAAAATGGTTTGAAGCCGAGGCATACGTTCAAGACAGGGAGAAAGAAGTCATATCCTTTATTAAAAGAAACATTTTGACAAGATTTGGGGTACCATCAGAGATTGTTTGTGATAACGGGTCCCAATTTATCGGAAGCAGAACCATAGGATTTTGTGAATCTGGGGTATAAAGATGATAACATCCACACCAGTGCATCCTCAAGCTAATGGCCAGGCTGAATCAAGCAACAAGATTATAGTAAATAACTTGAAGAAGAGATTGAAAGAGAAGAAGGGAAGATGGGCAGAAGAGCTACCCTTGGCGTTATGGGCAGACAGGACCACATCCAAGAACGCCACAGGTCAAACCCCATTTTCCTTGGTCTTTGGTACTGAAGCGGTTATCCCAACAGAAATGGTGGTCCTAACATTCAGGGTCAGCGGTCAGACCCAGGATTCAAATGATCAGTCCTTGGTTGAAGACCTGGATACCCTGGATGAACTGAGAGATCAAGCGGCTTGGAGGATGGCAGCGTATCAACAAAGAATTTCTAAGAGTTACAACAAGCATGTGAGAATTAGAAGGTTTAAAGTGGGAGATCTAGTCCTTAGAAAGGCATTTCAAAACACAACAAGTCCAGGAGATGGAAAGTTGGCTCCTAAATGGGAAGGTCCCTACCTGATTGATTCTGAGGCTGGCAAGGGGGCATATTGGCTAGCTAATATGGAAGGAGAACTACTACCACGACCTTGGAATGCAATACACTTGAAGGCATATTTCATGTATGGCTTCCTGTCCCAGGATTCAGCTACCCAGGTATGTGTTTGATTTTAAAATTCATGCTGCAAATCCAGGTCAGTCCCTCTCGCTTAATTTATTTCATTTATTTCTTTATATGTTTACCTTCATTATTTATTTATTAACATCAGTTACATGTTACATTTTATTTGAAATAGTTATTCAATACCCTGAATTCGCTAAGATCTATGTTTCGTCAAATGGGTTGCTCAGAATCCAGGATATCCTAGGATTCAGAGTACCCAAGATGCAGGATGTTTAGAAATTCAAGGTACATGGAACGAAGCATACTCAAAATACTCCAAGTCAGCAACAATCAGCGTATATCTCCTAAGTTTGAGATCGGTCATCTCACTTCCGTATTGGGTAAGGCCTAAACCCATTCCTAAGGTTTGAGGACTAAGCTTCCTCCATTCTAATATAGGCTATCACGCCTCGCCCGGGACGCACGTAGCAAATTTTGCCTCGCCCGAGACGCACGTGATCCAAGTATGAAACCCTGGGATTGTGGGATCATCCGTGTTAATAGCATTGGTGGCAACCTCCCAATCCAGGGACATATGCGGATCCCTTAAGGTTTAAAACGATTAACGCGTTTTCAAGATGGGTTGGTGCTGACGTACCATCTTAAGTCTCCGAGGACATGCCCTAGTCAGTCAGTACGACTAAGAGGAAATCCCTAGTTCGCTAGTACGGCACCGGGCATGACCCCAGGAATATCTTAAAGGTTACCTAATAACCCAGGATTATTATCCTAATCCATGGTCATAACGGTTAAAACCCAAGTAAGTTAACTACTTGGCTAGTTAATTCTAATTGTTATGTTCATATGACAGGAGACATTTACAAGACTACTAAAGCTGCGAGGATTCCTAAAATCCTGGGGGCAACCCAGGAATACTAAGGTAAACCCTAAAATAATTTCTTACATCAGCAGATTTATTTCAAACATTTCATACACAAGCATGTAACCGAAGACAGTTATATTAAAAGACCCACCCTGGGTCCGGAAAAGCTCCGGCCACCCTAGGATGGGGACATGTCAAAAGCCCTGGATTCATAATCCAGGGGTGGGGCATATTGTCTTAAACAAAAAACCGGGAAACATCAACCGGTATCACATCACAAACAGAAAATTAAAATTGTTTTAAACAAGAACCACATAAACAAGAAGACGATGCCCAACCTTCAAGCTTCATCCTGGGTCGTCTCCTTAGCTTCCTCCACCGGCACTGCTGCCTTGGGCTCCTGGGCTGGCACACTCCCCCCCTTGGGCTGGTCGATGTCCATGGCATGGTCGGCAGAACCCTTGGATGGAGTACCCTTGATGGTCCCAGGATCAACTTCGGGGTCACACCCAGCGGGGATGGTTGCGCCTAGTTCGCGCAGTTGGGTTACCCATCCGGTCACATCCCAGTTGGGGTTCTGGAACCCCAGGTCCCTGGCCTCCTTTGCCATCTTCAACCTGCACTGGAAGAGTGAAATGCGGGCTATCAGCCTGCCCTCATCACCCTTTGCAGCCAGAGCAGCCTCATGATCCGCCCGTGCATCCACAACCTTCTTCTCCAGGTCCTGCACCAGCCCCAGGTTCTTGTTGGCCATCATCCTGGCCATGTTCAGCTCCTTGTTCAGGGCAGCAAGCTCCCTTTTGGCCGAGGATTCAGCATCCTGGGCGCGCTTCTCGGCAGCCCTGACCAATTCGAAGAAGCGCCCAGCAATCTGCAAGAAAGGGTAATTTAATTAAAAAGTTGTACCTTGAATTGATTAACTGTATAGAAAATTCAGGGGTACCCAGGATGTGTGAGCAGCCCAGCAGCATCCATGTTCTCCAGGGGTTGCAGGGCAGGAGCAGCGGCAGTGTTGGCCCTGGTTTTGCGCTTGGTGCCAGAGGCCCTTGAAGAAGGAGCCTTGGGGGCATACATGGGCTCAGCTTTCACAGTAGTCAGGACCTGGATGTCTTGTTCAGATCCACCCAGCAGAAATTCGTCCAGGTCTACGTTCTCGAGGTTGATGGGAGTGGCAGCAGCTGAAAGACAAAGGCATAAGGAATAGACGAAATTCAGGGTTCAAAAGGCAGGGTACCAGGAAACTTACAACTAGACATGCTGTGAGAAGAGAAGGAAGCAGCTTGGTGGGGATCAACCTTGAACTCTCGATCTTGCTCGGTGATGGTCAGGAATGTTTCAAATCTCTCAAAAGCTCCTGGATTTGCTGGGCCAATTGAACTCAAGCTAGGCACTACAAAATAATAAAATCCAAGGTCAGTAATTGAATAATATGTAATCATAAGAAAATCCTAATCCCTAATACAGGTAAGAACCTACCATCTACTTTCCACCTAATCGGAAGATCCAACCCTCCTGGGATGGTTGATCTCTTAACAAAGAAAAACTTCCCCTTCCACTCCTCATGAAATGAAGCTCGGAGAACCATTTTAACCTCCTTGTTCAGAGCCTTGAACAGAAATCGATTGCTACCATGGGACTTAAGTTCGTAACCCAGGGCTAACTCAGATAACCCAACCAGAGAATCAAACTCCCTATTGAGACAATAAAGGGTGCCCAGGATTCTCCACACGATTGGAAGGGTTTGGGCATAAGCGAGGCCGGTGGCCTGAAAGAAATCGGCCAGGAGACCAGTGAAAGGGAAAGACAAACCCATGGAAAAGGGGGTGAATGGAAAACAGACCCATGTTTCGGAGCTAAAATCCAACCTAACTCTCTTATCAAAGGGCCTAATCTCGATGTCAGAAGGAAGAAGACCGGACGCCAACAAGCAAGTAATGTCAGCGTCGGTAAAGTTGCAGGTTTCCGATTCCAGAGTTTGCAAGTATTTTTGATCGAGGAAATCCTCGATCCCGGTCTTTTTGACGGTTGTTTCCGATCGAATCTTCTTACGGGTCATGGTAGCAAAAGGAAAAAATAAAGAAATCGAGAGGAAGGTTACCTGGTTGGAAAAGTTTGAAAGCCGGAGGTGCCAACGTAAACCCTTGTTCTCGGAAAAGCTAATGTGAGAGAAGGAGAGGGTTAATGCCGTATTTAAAGAAAGGTAGAAGTTATAGAGGTGATGGGAAGTTACCCACGACGTGGCTTCATAAATGCTAAATTGACGGACACGATTGAAATAGGCATGGATTAGAACTCAATTTGAAATTTTCACAGCTGTAATCTTTATCTACAACTTGCGAAAATTTGGGGGCAATTGTTATACCCTGAATTTTCGGCTGGTAATCCAGGGTGCAGGTATAGGCTTAGGGCAGGATTGACCCAGGAATCATATGACCCAGAATTTAACAGGTAACGTTGAATAACCCTGAATGTATCAGGACTTAGGTAATGTCTCAGGATGTCAACATAATTCAGGGAAGCTCATATTTACTTTACTTTAATTATACGTTATTATGACCCAGGATGAGTCTAATCCAGGGTCACCCTTATTTTACGAATGACCCAGCATGTGGAAATGACCCTGCATGCTAGGACATTGTTACTAACGCGTTTTGTGCCTATATCTGATCAAGGACAGGTTGACAAAGTCTACCAACGGTCGAATGGAAGAATCTAGAGACTTATTTCGCACGTGGTCAAAGGTTGTTAGCTGAAAACTCGGTCAACCAACTGAAAAAGACGTTGAAGAGAAGATCCCTGGAATATCGGACAAGTTGTTGAAGAGCTAGGAGTATAAATAGGACATTTAGACTTATTTTTCAGCTCACTCGAGCTTTACTCATTGTATTCCCGTACTCATTTCTCTGCAAACCCATTGTACTCAGACATTTACGTGATCAATAAATTGGTAGCGTGTGTTATCGCTACCCGGGGTTTTTATGTCGGCGGCGCCTTAGAGACATCTAAAGGCTAAAGGCTTTTCCCTAGTAAAATTCTCGGTGTTCCTACTCCCATTTAAGGTTTCATTTGTGTTATCTAAATTATCAACCAATTTCCTGATTTAACTTACATTTTTACCCAGGATTTTATCTTTTGTCTCTGGAATTTAACTATTGTCCCAGGATTTCTGCAAACTGTTTTCATATATTAATCCTATGCACCAAACCTCACAATCTTATTTGGTTCAATTCTTACTACTTTGCTTAAGTAATTTTTAGCCAAAACATTTATTTTTATAAAATCATTTTTAAATAACTTTAGTTATTAAATAAAGTTAGAGTTTTAATTTTAAGACTTCCTATAGAATTATCCATTTTTGTATAACATCCAAATTTATAACTTTTGCGTCAAATGTCAAAAACATGATCTTTTACCATTTCTGAACATAAAATATATCTATATATATTTTATATCTATATATATTTTACCCATTTTATTTCTTTTATAAAATCTAAACAAGTCTTTAATTTCTTTTGTTTTTAGAATTTAAATTTTTATAAAATGTGACCATTTTATAAGTTAAGTTCCATGGTGGAATTTTATGGTTTAGAGATTCAAGTAATTTTTATAAAATTAGTAAACTTGTTATTTAGTCATAAAATTCATTTAAAGGTTTTTAAAGTTATCATTTTATGTCCCAAAATTTTTAGTAACACTTCCTAATGTCCAACTAAGTCCATATGTGTCACTAACACATTATTTAGTTCATGAATATTTGTCATTAGCAACATATTAGTTTATATATATTTGATGATTAACAACTAAAATTACCTTTAATAATTCTAGTAACTTAAATCACACTAAAACGTGATTATGATTAAGATTATCCATGCAAAATAAGTAAACATCATAATCTAACCAAATGATCAATTTAACCCATTAACTAGTAACATTTACCATGGGGTTTCATCTTTTAAACAATACACCACATTTATGTGTTAGACAAATACAAGATGATCATGTTTGTTAACTAGTTATATAACTTAAGTTCCATGAATAACATCACTACATAAACACATTTTTTAACCTTTCAACCTTAAGGTTTAAGAAAAACAAAGACATATAATGTGATGTTAGGTGATGTTGATCATTAGGAAAACTTAATGTTTTAGTGTTTACATTGTCAAGAGTTGGGCTCATTTGGGTGGGTTCAAGGTGTTTAAAACATAGGAAACCAATGGGGGTTTAAGAGACTCATAAGGGTGAGGAAAAGAAAGAAGGTGGCGGTTGATCTTGGTGGTCCACGGTTGCCATAGCAGTTCTAGCGGCCGCAGGCAGCAGCTCCGGCGGGACAACAGGGTTGTGGTGGTTCCTAGCGGCTAGGGTGGTGGTGTTCTAGCATTTTCGCGACAAGGGAAAGGAGGAAAAGGTGGTGGTTTGTGGGTGGTTCTAAGTAGCAGTTCCACTGTAGGAGGAGGAGGACAGCAGGGTGGCGGCAACAGTGGTACACAACAGCTCGGAAATGGCAGCAGGGGGTTGTGGTGGTGGCCTAGTCCGGTGGCAGCAGCAATTCGGGAAGCAGTTGCAGCATGGTGGCTGTGGTTGTTTGGGCTGCCGAAAAAGGAACAAGGGAGGGGGAAGGGTGTCACGGTGGTGGTGGCTGGGCGAAAAAAAGAAAGGGGAGGAAGAAGGTGTTGTTCACGTAGGAAAAAAAGAGAGTAAAGGGTAGTTGGTGGGGTTGGTTCTCGAAAGAGAGAAGGAGAAGAATGGAGGGGGGATTGCTTGCTTGGTTTAACCCAAAAAACAAAGGAGAGGGGGTAGAAGTGTTCGGCTGGTGAAAGGAGCAAGTGGGAAAGAGAGTTGGTCGTTGAATTAAGTGGTGATGGTGATGGTTAGATCATCTAAAACTATTCACCAATGATGGTGAATAAGATGTAGATAATAGGGATGTGATGTGGTTAAGCTTTTCATCATAATATTTTTTTTTTATAAACAAAAAAAAAATTTCTACTAAGTTTTATAAAAAGAAACAATGGATGTGTAGGTGATAGTTAACTACAAAAGTTATCATGTTTTATAAATTGGTTTAAGCATATTCATAGTTTATAAACTATACAAGGGTTTAGGAATAAATTTAACCCATAACTTTTATAACTAACCAAGTATAAAATTATAGAAGTTCATGCCAAATTTTATAAAAATAATAAGAGGTAACAATCTTTATAAAAAATGTTGTAAAGTTGATGGGCCAAAATTATTAAAAATTTATCCATTGGACTTGTGAATTTATATTGGGCCAATTTAATAAAAGAGAAATGAAATCGGGCCCGTTTGTCGGTTTTGGGGTCGTACGGGTCCAAAGGGGCCGCCGGTTCGAGGCTTGGGCCTATTATGCATTGGTTGGGTTCACGGATCGCCACGATTTATCGGAACATCATGTTTGAGTAAGGGGTCAAGGTTTTGGGTTCGGTTTTATTTTTTTAGCCATATTGGGCCTATTGGGCCAAGTCGGGCCCAATTGGGTGATCGGTTGGAGTTTTGTAGGATCGGTGTTAAACTATTTAACTTAACAAGAAACCCTTCTACTTGCAAATATAACCCTGTGGAATTAATGTTATATTTCACTTTACTTAAGCTTATGTTAGTTCTCTTGTATGTATGTGAGTGCTTGATTGCATAAAGATAGTAACAACGAAGTAAGAAATACTCGGCACTATTTGCATTAACTCAAAGCTACACTATTACAAGTTGTTCGAGAACTGTGTGTAAACCATGAGCTAACTAAGCTATATATAGTGCTAATGAGATCAATGCCAGCCATTGATCTCATGCGATCTAATCTAGACCGTTAAATATAAAGTCAAATACAGACTACCAAAAGCATAAACATCGACAATTGGAATATCTTGCGTCTAAACAGCAACATACTACTTTAGGGCTTGAACAGATTTACAAGCAACCGAGAAGCTTTGGCAGGATTGGACTTGCTGAAAAGACATCTCAGGAAAAGTCCGGTTGAACTCATTATCTGGTGGGTAATCGAGTTCATCCGGAATATTCGCTAAATGACAAAACTGCTTCTTTCCGCTTGAATTGCCAGTTCCGCTTGAAGTTGAGAATTCCGCTTCAACTTCAACTTCAGCCTGAACTTAACAAAATTAGCTTTCAGCCGGAAATTTTCTAAGCGCAATATTCCTTACAATCTCCCCCTAAGCTGATGCTGTCAAATTATTCTTCAATTCCAATGTTTATCTTCAAAAACTGACTTGTACCCAAAAAAATTTCTTCTTCCTGACCTACTTGTCCAAGGACTTGATGTTGGCATTCAAATCTTGAGAGAGCTCTTTAGAATTTGTTTTGGTCACCTTCACATGTTTGAATGACTCCCAATCTTTTTCACTCCATTCATTTTGAACAGAAATGGACTCATGAACTGTGAAGGTGCCATCGGCTCTGTTAACATAGAACAGCTTCTCAACTTCTTCCCAAATGATGAATTTGATTTCACTGACAGGTTCTTCTTCTTCATTGTCAGTGTCACCTTGGGATTTGAAAAGCATTCCACATTCGTTCACTGTTGTCTCAATACATAACCTTAGTAGGTGCTCAGCCCTTGTTGGACTCAGAATCTCTCTTAACTTTACATAAATATTGGTCATTTGCCGTCCAGAGAGCATGCTGGTGGCTTTGTGAGCATTCACTACTAAAGTTGTGCCATTTGCCAAGGTGAAAGTGAAGTCAAAGGTTGCTTCATCTGCTGTCCAACCCACAATCTTGTTCTTTCTGGGTGGAGCCTCTTTCCTTTGCTTCTGATCTTTCTTCTTCTTAGCGTGCATCATCCTCCTCTTTCTCTTCTTTTTCTCCTCATCAGAATCAGTTTCTGATTCTTTCACAGCAGGTGCCTTGCCCTTTGATGAGGAGAAGAGGGATCAGGTTGGTCTTTAATTTGTTTGGTGATGGTGGCAGAAGCATTGGTTGTTCATGGTTCTTTGATGGTGAGTGGAGGTAAGGTGGTTTTGGTTGGTGGTCTACTAGCTTCTGGTGTGGGACTGGAAGGTGGAGTAGGTGGGAAGATGTTAGAGCATTTTGTGTTGTCTAGTGCTAGGTCTTGATAGTTTGAATATGTAAAGTTATATGTTTATGTTTTATATATCCAGCAGATCAGTGGCGGATCAGGTGGTACGCCGGACCACCTGATACGCTAGTAAGTTGGTCCGCCGGATCAGTCTCTATGTAACCTGAATACTCAGTGTTCTCTCTGTTTACAAGCTGTGATCAATATAAAGAAGATTATTTACCTTGTGTGTCCGAATCCGAATATAATAATGCACTAGCAAGATCGATTACGTGTTTTACAGAAGATATCTGAGAAGTCAATAGTAGGTGGAGGTTTCTTCTTGAGAGGGACAATAGGTGTGAAATTGTCTGTTCTATATTTTGGATTTGCAAGCTTGGTGGCTACCTTTTTGGAGATGGAGGGTGCTTTGTAGGGTATTAGGGCAAGTGACTGTGGAAGTGATGGAACTGTTGTAGGTGAGGGGTTTGGGTTGTATATGAAGGAAGGTGGAGGTTGGATATCTGCATCATCAGAAAGCTCAGGTTTAACATTTAAGTTAGATGCTGTACCTGAAGTGAGTTCTGAAGGTGAAGGCATCACCAACTTTGGATTCACAGCAGCTATATCCCCTTTAAGCTCATGAAAAATTAAGTCAATCAAGTTGCAAAGTTCTCTGACTTTCAGCTGAGCTACCTCTTCTTCTGTCTTCAAATTTCTAACCACGAGAGCCCTTTTTACCTTCTTCAGCAATAGGTAATTCTCGTCATTCCTTGTTAGCTTGGTAGGCATTTGAGAGGCAATAGAAATCAACCTCTGCCTATCAACCTCAGTCAAAGCATCCAAATTGTATTCCTTCAGTCTCCAATTAAAGGATCTTGACTTAGCATCTTCAAGCAAGTTCTCAAAAACTCCAATCTGTGAATATAGATCAAAATCCTCTTAAAGCTCTTTGGCTAACCTCTCATCTTCTGCTGCCCTTTTGGCGTCTTCTACCATTTTCAACACAGCTTCAGCTTCAGGAGTTTGAACCACCTGTTGAATGGTTCTAACAGTTTCAGATTGAACATGTTCTTCAGCTTGAACTGGTTCTGTACTCCTCATAGCTAATAAGGTTGCAGCTATATCTTCTGCTTCTTCACTTCACTGGGTTTCTGCTTCAGTTTCCGGTTGAACTTCCGGTTGAACTGGATTTAGAACTTCAGTCACCACCTGAGGTTCGGTGACTTCAGATTCATTATCAGCTAACTCCAGTACCTCTGTGCCTTCATCTTCACCAATTATATTTTCATCACCTCCTTCAGTCATAGTAGCAACTGCAACAGTTGCAGTGCTTTCTTCAATATCATTTACTGCCTTGTTGGTGGAGGCAAAGTTCTTCTCCACTTGATCACTGGCTCTTTCAGCCGGAAAGATGACATCTTTTAATAGCCTTGTGATCAAATTTATGTGCTCAGGGAGAGCACCAGCAATCAGCATGGAAGATTGTACTAGCTCAGTGAGGCTGGGGTCTTCAAAAGGAGAGATAGAAATCAGTTGACTGCTCTTCATATTTACCCAACTCTCTTCCACTATGAAGGGTTTAACACCAATTCCGCTCTAACTTCAGCCGGTATCCTCTGAGTTTCTTCAATTTCAATCATAACAAGCCTTAAGGGCATCTTTCTCCCAATTTGACAGTATCAGCTTCATCAGCATGAATAGCTTCAGCAGCTTCTCTAAGAGGGTTTGAAGGGCCTTCTTTAGTGTCAGTAGGAACAGCCTTCACCAAATTAGCAACAATTACATTCAATTTATCAACCTATGCATGAAGAGTAAGGTACAATCCCGCCAATTCTGGTAGTGTATAACTGTCTTCATCTGGCCTTTTACCAGTATCCTTGGATGAATCCAAGTTATTA
>JBCNJP010000002.1:3000487-3026434 GCA_039602395.1 Deinandra increscens subsp. villosa
GGAAAGGGCTAAAGATCAATGATAATGCTACTGATCCGATTGATTACCCAAAGGAAGCTGTGTTGGCAGGTGCTCAATCCATGGGATATGAAGGAAAATTCCCACCCATCTTTAAGAAGTTGTTGCCGCATTACTAGAGATGCCTGACACATTACATGCAAAAATCTTTTCTGGGCAAGAGAACAAGCTTCGATCAGCTCTACAAGCTACATGGAACTGCATTCGTCGCATTGGCCTTGGATTGGAACTTTAACTTCTCCAAGATGATGTTACTTGACTGGATAGGCAATGCGGACCTGAGCACACGTGAACAGTTCCTGATGACACCTAGGTTTGTTCAAATGGTGGTCATGGAGAAATACCCAATGATAGAAGAGAGAATAGAGAAGCTGGATATAAAGGTGATGGATTGTGGAGTATTTGGTCTTCAGACTCAAGATAGAAGGGGTAGGAACAGTTTCGAAGGAAGGCTTGAATGGGTTAAGAGGGGTGCATTTCCCGAGGTGGCAAGGGAACAAGAAGTTGAAGAACCTGAACCTGAAGCCGATGTGCCAAGGGAAAATGAGGTGATCCCTTCAGATGAAGAAAACGTTTTGGATGATATCTTTCCAGCTCATGAAAATGTGAATGATGATGACATATATGGGGATTTGGGACCCATCAGTCACAAGAGATCAAGGGATGACATGCTCATGTCTTCGAGCAGCGATGCAACCCCTCCCGAGCTAAGTTTGAATATAGAGGATGTTCTTGAAGAACCCATCCCTGCTCGTGAACCATCACTAAGGAAGAAGACTAATCCAAGAAGCATAAGGTTCAGATTCACAAAGACTAGCTCAAGTCTGTTAATGGTCCATCCATCAGAGTCTAGCTCTCAAAGTCAACCTATTCAAGAGGAAACCCCTTTTCAAGAAGATTCAACGATCCCAAGTGTTGAAGATCAACCTGCCCAAGTATAGACTGAAGGTCCTCTTCTGACCGAACGTAGCCCTGTTCGGGAAGAAATGCAATTTCTGGAGGTTGACAACACTTTTGTTGTACCCAGTCCAGTGAGAGTGAGCGTCTCAACTGTGACAAGCCTGCCACCGACCATGCCTAGCTTTCGTCCATTCCAAGCAGCTGAGCTCCCAATCGAAATGAGGATAAGCTCTGATCCTCATATTAACTTTCTGATGTCTCAGAACAGAATTAGAGAGTCTGAGATAAAAGCTCTCCAGGTAGAAAACAAAAGGTTAAAAGAGAAGGAGGTGGCTGACAAGAACAGAATGAAGTTTCTTTATGAGGCCCTGGTGGACTTGAAGAAGAAATTTACTGATTTAAAGAGTGTTGTGGAGTCCAACACTTCAGGTGCCGCAGGTCAAAGTTCATCTCAAGGAGTGAAAATTACAGAGGCAATGGATGTGGATGATAGAGATGAGAGTTTTGAAATGTCTGACTATGCCCATAGTGGAAGGGTCATCTCTAAAGCACCAGAAGGTCACGAAAACTGGTTCAAGGAGTTCTTTCAAGGACCAGCCCCCACTCAATACACCATTGATGTGGGTGAAAGCTCAATAGACAGAAGAGGGAGTCGTGAAGTCATTCTATGCTGGCACTATGATTCAGAGAAGAAATTGTTTGCCGTAATCCGTGACGTCTACAGTCCAGTGGAGTACTACAGAACCCGTGCCCAATTTCATACCTGGACTGAGCCTGAGATTAGAAGTTTGCTAAGGGCTCCGTACATCAACCGATGGAACAGCTCAGAAGGAGATCTTATTCGCAACAATTTGCTGAGCCAACTAGAAAATAACTTTGCAAACTTCGAGCTAAAGCAAGTGAGATGGGTCGAGACTGGCACTGACCCAGTGACTGGAGAGTCCATAGGTGAAGCAAGGAGACCACCCACCAAGCGCACAAGAGTAATCAACATGTTGGATGAGATTGAAGACGGAATCTTAGTCAAAAACTTTGACTGTTGGTGTTTTGATCCAACAACTCATGAGGTGGTGGTGCTCTGCAAAAGGATGAGGCAATTTCGCTTCTATGATCCGGTCAATTTGCTAAGATTTGGAGAAAGAGACATAAAGCTCCTCGCCTCCCAACCTATTCTCGGGGATGAGAACGATATGGAAAATGCTATAAGGGTGGGAATCTTTCATGGAACGGCGAATCGGATCGTGGAGAACGGATGGTGGTCAAACAATGTGCAGAACACGTTCAGATTCGATCTGCAGCTGCCATAGGTGGTCTAATGGTTCATGCCTAGGGGAAGATTGTTGGGCTAGTTTTATTAGAGGCATGAACATTAGTTATGGGCTTAGTTGTTAATGGGTTTTTGGGCTTAAATAGTTTTTGTTTAGGCCATGTGGGCCGATTTATTTTGTTTATGATTGGGCCTTTTATGTTTATGATTGGTCTTAGGGTTTTAGGAAGGGTACTATATAAACCCTTATGTTTATGATCAATGGAAGCTTTTGAAATTACAAGTTCACGATGTCTTCATCTTCTTTGGTGTTCACGATCGGATCAAAGCTTCAAGATAGTAGTTGTGTTCATTCAAGATTCGATCTTTATCATTGATCGAGTCTCTTCTTCTACTATTCTTCTTGAATCAATCACATACGAGGATTCCGCACTCGTTTGTGATTTGAATATCGTGTGTTTGGTTAGATTTCAGACCTACACACATTTAGTCCCTCTAGTCCCATTTAATAAACAAATGACTCAAAAAAAGTAATAGGTGGGGTTTAAACCCAAAACTTGGAAATTAAATACTAGGAATGTTTCCAACCGTTTATAACTTATTTAACATGAAATATTTAGTCGGGAAAAGTCTCGTTACCATGTACGCACATAAAACTTAAATCGCGTATGAACCCCGTTTTCTTATAAAATGCAACTTTTTTTTTTAAGAAACACATAAAGTCATGAATTAAATTACTAAATTAATTATTAATATATTTTTATATAAACATTAAAATAACGGGCTACGGGTTTGCTAATGGAGCTAAGGAAAATAATTAACAGTGTTAGCTAACGGAACTAACTGAAATAGTTAATGGTGTTAGCTAACGGAACTAACGTAAAAAGTTAACGGTGAAACTGACGGTTGTCACAGCATCCCCAAGTTGAAAGAATTTTCGTCCCGAAAATTATCGTAGTGCTCAAGGTGCATTGGTCAACCGGATGAGGTGAAGGAGAACGAAACTAAGAAAAATTCCAGTTGTCACATCATCCCCAAGTTTAAAGGAAATTTCGTCCTGAAATTTGCTTTAGCATTAACAGATACAAGGTTTGACCCTGATAGTATCATTATGAGAAAATCCAAGTTCTATGTTCCACGGGGAGTGATGGACGGTACATGTCTAAAAAGCATCGAAAGAACATTTTGTATAAGCGTATAGAGAGTGATTTTCTATAGTAAGCAGTTCCATTAGTGAGTCGAATCGTGTCGCGTGGTTAGGTAACGAGTATCATGACGACACAAGCGTCCGAAATCGAAATATTCAATGCGACGAAGTGACTATACGTCTGAGTAATCCCTCAGCTATAGGATCCGATGCCATGATCAGGGTTTCACTTCGAGTTTCGTTTATCATTTGCAGTCTTTGCATTCACCGATAACCTGGGTGAACCAAAGGCAACAGAAAGTATTGTGTCAACTGACACGATAGAGGCATGAAGTGCTGCATAAAGTTTGAATGTTGACGTATATGGAGGGTGGGTATGCACCCTTGGACTTTAGCTACTGATCGGGTAATTCATACCGTTTGCAAAAAGGGTATAGATAGATGACGCTACGAGGCGTCATAGCACCAATAATGTGGCTAGTAAATGTAGTAATCCCATAAAGAGTCTCTCGGCTCCACCAAGCTGACGTGTGGGGTAGCTTGCTCGACTAGTTTTACATTTAGACATACTCGATGTTAATAAGTAACAGAAAATCATAAATGCAATAACTAGAGGACCAAATGAAGTATTTCACCAGTTTCCATGGTGAACCAAGACGATAAACATATATAGGAGTCTTGAAAGAAGTAACATGGCATGCTGAAAAAAATTGGTTTTAAAACTTTAAAACATTGTTGTTCATCCGGGTCAAAATCTACATTTGACCCTTAGTATGAAATTTATATCAGGATGTTTCCTCTCAATCTAGAGGGTTGGAAAACAATAAGTTTGATTTGATTAAACTGTGTATGTCCCTTCTAGTGAAAATATGCATGAGGACATGGGAAATCACAACGGAAATAACATAGATTATGCTTTATTGTGGGCACTGTCCCATTAAATGAAGTTTCTCAAAATAAGATTTTTGTCTATGATTTTAAGGTAAATCTATGGTTCAGCACTGATCCCACCTTCCACATGCCGCTAGCGCTTATGTATAGGGTGTACCATAGCTAACCCACCACACTACCAGCACTTTGAGGGTGTACCAGTCACCTTACTATTTCTAGTTATTTGTCAAATCTCGTTAAATAATAGGCATAAAACAGGGTATCTTAAGTTTTCCCAAATACATTTGAGTTAAATGGTACTGAAAGATCAGAAAGCACAATGTATCGCATGCAAAATCTGAATTTCTATGAGAAAAGACTTTTATGTTGTTTTGGTCAACAGGGTTTTTCACCCACGGTGAGGATTGTCGAGAGTTTGGCATGCGCAATGAGAACATCAATATGATTTAGTTTTTCTGGCATGGGTTCAAGAGATAAAGTAGTCTATAATGTTTAAGTTTAAGTTGGGGGTTCACCAACATAGGATATAAGTTGTACATATTACACTTTGGTAGAGATTCAAAATAAGGGTGACGTTCCAATGGTCGAGGGTTCACTACAGAAGCATGAATAACATCAAGTCGTATTGGTTCTCAAAAGTAAGTAAAGGTGCAAACGTAAAACAAGAGTAGGTTTCCGAAACACTGAGCGCTGACGAATGCAAAGTAATACCTGGCTTTAGATGAGGCTAAATAATGAGATGTAGTCAAGGTTTCACGAGGCCTACTGTGGATCAAAAGGTTGCGTTGTATATAAGATGTAAAAAAAATATCGTGTACTTGGGTCACTTTGAAGTGATCCTTGGGGAGGTCGTCGTATAAATGGTTGATTCAAACGTGTCCTCGTTTAATTAGAAGTCAAACTACTTCTTTGTACAGGTCTTTCAAAAGTTTGAGCCGATCATTCGATCGGTCAACATTGGTTATGAAGCAGGGGGTTACCAACGAAAATTTCCTAGGGAAAGAAAAAAAATTGAAGATAATGGGTATCCATGTTGTTGCAGTTTATCTGCCGTCTTGCAGTTGAAGTTTGGAAACTTTTCCAGGCATATCACTGCCTATTGTTCGTTGTCGATGTTTGTTGTGCAGGAGCACACTGTGACAACCCTAAAAATTTTGCTTTCTTTCCCCAGCGACGATAGCAACGACGACAGCTGATGCTGCGAACGCTACGACACAAGAATAATTTTCAGGGGAATGATGTGACACCCGAGAATTTCAAGGTTAACTTCCGTTAGACAAATCCGTTAGTTACGTTATAAGTGTTAACTTAGTAGCTAATGCTTAACTAGGCCGAATACGTCCACGACCTTTGGTTGATCACCGAACCCGTCCATATGTGTTATGTGTTCATCATTGATTGTCCTTATGTGCAATATGATTTAAATACATGACTTATCATTGTGAATAGCATGATTAATTGTAAATACTTGATTATGTGAAAATTGACCCGTTTTGGTAGCCAGCGAAACTAACGGGCGAAACTATAGTGTCGCCCGGTAGCCAGCTAAACTACCCGTTAACTCGTGACCGGAGCTAGTTTCGCCTGGCCAGCGAAACTGCCAGCGAAACTAGCCTCTGATATAAATAAACTTAATGAACCCTAGTAGCCTCATTTGCCTCATATCACAACAAACACACACACACACTTCTCTGGAATCTGGTCAGCCGAGAAAACCATCAGGAAACCGAGACCGCAGCCTCAAGACCATCACCTCATCTCATCTATCGATCCTAGAACCAACCGTGAGTCCCAAAAACTATGTTTTATGCTTTTTCTATATGTTTTCTCCTTAAAGCATGCTCAAATCTTCATGTAACTGCTTGATCTGCTAGTATATTGTTTAGGAATGCTAGATCTGTACTAAAGTTGATAACTTTACGTGTGAAATCCATCCATGTTAGAGATTTGTGCAAATTAGGTCATTTTAGGGTTTTGAACCTATTTTAGAGATTTGATGATCAAAATACATGTTAAACTTGTTAAAGCTGCTTGATTTATGTTGGTAAATGCCTAGGAATGATAGATAATGAATTGCATGTATGATCGGGAGCTGTTAGGTTGATTTTTAGGCAAATCCGTATGTTTTTCGCGACCAGCGAAACTGTTGTTCTCTGGGCGAAACTAAGTAGCGAAATTATATCTCCTTCCAGCGACACTGACCAGCGAAACTATAGTGTCGCCGGGAAACCTGACCAGACCAGCTCGAGCGAAACAACCGAGCGAAATACCTGAACGAAAGTTCAAACCAGTTTCCCTGCGAAACTAGGCTAGCGAAACTGCGTCAGCAGTTTCGGGCGAAACTAGCCTAGCGAAACTGTGTCACCGGGCATTGCCTAGCGAAAGTGCTGCCCGTGCACCTAGCGAAACTGCCTAGCGAAACTATGCTAGCGAAACTAAGGCCTGACCTAAAAAAACCAAACTTGTGAAATTTGCTTAAGTGTGATGCCATGACTTACATGATTATACCATGATGAAACATGTTTGATATCTGATTTATATGAACCCTTGTTTATGATCAACCATTGGTGTCGTGTGTCGGTATGTCGAGTCATAGTTGCAACGTGCTATGTTATGGGCCATAGTGACGTTAAGTAAAGATTAGACACGAAACTAATACTTAAGACCTAAACGTGTTCTAGGTCTTCGTTAAACAACAATATTTGGATTACCTGAAGTGTAGCAGTGCAACCCAAGGTGAGTGTCACTAACCCGCTTACCGTGAGTCCGTTGGGCCACACCGAATAACTTAACGAAAAACAATGCTGATTAAACTCGAGAGTGCTAGGCACCTCACTGATAAACTTGAGAACTCGGGATGCTCGGCACCCACTTGATGAACTGAAGTGTTTTATGGGAACACTTGTGAACTCTGAACAAACTGTTTTTCTAAAACAAAACTGAAAACGTTTTAATATGACTAGTGTAGGTTAAAGTCTAAACCATATGATATCACATGTTTTCTAAGGATGCCTTATAACTTAAAAGTCCTCAACTAAAATTGTGCCATTAATTGTAAAGCGAGGGGATGTTGGGTAGATCTACTGGAGTTTGACAAACTCCGCCCCGTGGCACGGGGAGTGCACGGAGGAACAATATCAGCCTATTTGACCGTAGTCCCGGGGAGGACACGGGGGAGGCAAAAACCGCGATGACTATGTCCGCACTGTACGGGATGGCTCGGCCCCCACAAAATAAGTCAGCTTTGGTACAAACTTCCTTAGAGCATGGAACAACGGATTAGCTACCCGCGATATCGGTTGAGTCCTTTAACTTTACGGAACTAGTACATACCCGATGACGTAGGTCACGGACAAACCATTTATAAACTGAGATTTAATTACGAGCATTGCTTTTCACAAATAAATATCTTGTAAGTATACCTTGAACGAATTATGTTTATGAGACCGGGCCAATGCATGACAAGCCCACTGTGAACTCACCAACCGTTAGGTTGACACTTGCGTGGTTTAAACTTTTGCAGATCGCTAAGGAGTATCCGCTGGAGGTTGGCATGGCACAGAAGATGTTTACTTTTATTTAAACTATATTGGGAATTTAATACGACATTTATGTAAAGCACGTGGTTAGTGCTAAGGACAATTATTTTCCGCTGCGTATGTAATTTAAGACTTTGATTTATATCTTGTGTTGAACTAACCCTGATTCGTTTAGTATTTGTAACTATGGTTGTGGATCCTGGTCTAGTCGTGCCCCTTAACGGTATAAACTCCGTTAGTGGTATTTTGGGGGTGCGACAGATTGGTATCAGAGCCATAAGTTGCAGAGAACTGGAATCATTTTTGAAAACGATTTGGAAACTGCAACTTGAAAACCTTGGTTACAAAACGAACAAACAAATTTCCAAAGACAAAAAAAAAAAAAAAAAAAATTTTTACGTGCCAACCTGGGATACTCGCTCTGCTGTGTAAATAAAAGCTTAGTACGTACAGAAAAATGTATATATATATATATATAAATATATATGTATAGACCGTGTCTAAGTAGTCTAACGGAAGACCTTAGGAAATTTTCACACACGAATACGAAATGCGACCGCGAATACGCACACTACTCTGGGGAAAGCGACAACGGAATGATGCTGTACGCTACGTCCTGATTTCTACTACGACGACTACGCCGACGGTGACTTTATGGGAAGCCGACCTTCGACGATAGCACTTACGACATTCCTCGACGACGCCTCGATTTTGCACGAAAATTTTCTGGACTAATAGTGGGATAACGGGAACTGGCTAACATACATATTATGGGATGTGTATAGAATATAACTGTGACTAAACACTGGCTACTTTAACTGTTCAGCAAGATGTCTGGAAGAGAAAACGGAAGAGACGGCATAAACATGACGCCTGCACAGCTACAAGCAATGATTACTGAACATGTGCAAGCCGCGGTGGCAGCCGTCCAAGCTGCATATGCCGCACAGGGTAACTATTATGCCGGTTAAGGCACAAAGCAATTATATCATGACCTGTTTAATTTTAAAATCCGAACTATTTATGCATCAGGAAACCAGCACCACTGCACGTTCAAGTCCTTCATGGACTGTAAGCCGATGACATTTTCCGGCGAAGAAGGAGCTGTAGGACTCCTTAGGTGGATTGAGAAGTCCGAAAAGGTTTTCTCCATGTGTAACTGCCCAGCTGAAAGCAAGGTGAAGTTTGCTACTGGTACCTTCGAAGGAGCCGCACTCTCCTGGTGGAACGCTGAAATTCAGATGGTTGGGCTAGACGCGGCCAATAACATGCAGTGGGCAGCATTTAAGGAGCTGATCATGGAAGAATACTGTCCACGTGACCAAGTCAAGAAGCTTGAGGGTGAATTCCTGAATTTGAAGATGTCGGGGTCTGAAATCGAACAGTACACTGCACGATATCATGAGTATGAAGTCCTATGTCCCACAATGGTCGACGCTGAGTTCAAACGCATTGAGCGTTATCTGGAAGGCCTCGCGCCTCAAATCAAAGGATTGGTGACTGCCAGCAACCCCGCGACCGTACAGCAAGCCATTCGTTTGGCTCACAAACTCACTGATCAAGAGGTCGAGAAAGGTACTCTACCTGCGAAAGCCACCGAGAAGACTGCCTTGAGTGGCAAGAGAAAGGCTGATGATGAAGCTCCTGAAAACTCGATGAATGTTCAGAGTGTTGGAAACAGCACTGGGAGGTCCTATAACTCCCAAGGTCAAAGCAAGAGGTCTGGGAATAACAGTGGTAACTACCGCCAGAGCGGAAATGGTCAAGGCAACTACAGGGGTAACCTGCCCTTGTGCAACAGGTGTGGAAAACATCATGCTGGTAATTGTAGGAAGAATATGAGCTGCGAAAGGTGTGGTAAGGGAGGCCACGAAGCAAAGGACTGTTGGGCAACTTTACCCGAGCAACAAAACCGCCCCAGAAGAAACAACAACTATGGGAACAATCGGGGCAATGGAAACAATGGTCAGAACCGCAACAATGAAGCTCCCAGGGGAAACGGTAACGGGAATTGTTATGAATGCGGTGCTCCAGGCCACATTAAAAGAGACTGCCCTCAACTAAGAAGACAAGGGAACGGTAATCAGGGGAATAACGGTGGAAACCCGGGTAACGGGAATGGTAATGGGAATGGCAATGGTAATGGTGGAAACGGGAATGGTGGACATGGTAGAGGTCGAGCTTTTGTCATGGGTCAGGGTGAAGCTCGCAATGACGCCAACGTGATTAATGGTAAATTTATTTTGAACGGTTTCTTTGCTACTGTTTTATTTGATTCTGGCGCTGAGAAAAGTTTTATTTCCACTAAATTTGCTAAACTGATTAATGCTAAACCGATTGCCCTAGACGCTAAGTATGTGGTAGAACTAGCTAATGGTAAACTTCATGATACGACCCAGATAGTTAGGGATTGTAAGCTAGAACTAGCTGGCCATACATTAGGAATTGACCTTATGCCCTTCCCGATTGGTAGTTTTGACGTTATAGTAGGAATGGATTGGTTATCCGAAAACCGAGCTGAAATTTTATGTAAAGAGAAAGTGGTTCGTATTCCGCTCGAAGACGGCAAGATATTAACGGTTCAAGGTGAAAAAGGTGGAACAGTCACCGGCATTATTTCGTTCCTTAAAGCTCAGAAATGCCTCCGTAAGGGTCACTTCGCGATTCTGGCAAACGTCACTGACACGACACATCCCGAGCGCAAAATTGATGATTACCCGATAGTTCGCGACTTCCAAGATGTATTTCCTGAAGATCTGCCTGGTTTGCCTCCTTTTCGACAAGTTGAATTTGGGATTGATTTGGCTCCAGGTGCCGCTCCGATTGCATGCGCTCCGTATCGTTTGGCTGTAAGCGAACTCAACGAACTCTCCGCGCAACTTCAAGAGCTACTCGACAAGGGGTTTATTCGTCCAAGTTCGTCTCCATGGGGAGCTCCGGTACTGTTTGTTAAGAAAAAGGATGGAACGTTCCGCATGTGTATTGACTACCGAGAGCTTAACAAAGTTACGATCAAGAATCGGTATCCACTTCCTCGAATCGACGATCTCTTCGATCAACTGCAAGGTTCAAGCTACTACTCAAAGATCGATCTACGGTCTGGTTATCACCAACTTCTTGTTCGTGAAGAGGATGTTCCTAAGACTGCTTTCAGAACTCGATATGGTCACTACGAGTTCCTGGTTATGCCGTTTGGGCTAACCAATGCACCTGCCGTATTTATGGATCTAATGAATCGAGTGTGCAAGCCGTACCTCGATAAGTTTGTGATAGTTTTCATCGACGACATTTTGATCTACTCTAAGACAAAGGAAGAACACGAGGAGCATCTGCTTCTTATTTTGGAATTGCTTCGCAAGGAACAGCTTTATGCTAAGTTTTCGAAATGCGATTTTTGGATCCGCGAAGTCCAGTTTCTTGGACACATTGTTAATGAGGAAGGAATTCATGTCGATCCAGCCAAAGTGGAAGCAATAAAGAATTGGTCTACCCCAAGAGCACCAACGGAAATCCGACAATTTTTAGGACTTGCCGGATATTACCGAAGGTTTATTAAGGGTTTCTCTCAATTGGCCCAACCCTTAACAGCCTTAACGCACAAGGGAGTGCAATACAGATGGGGTGAGAAAGAAGAGCGCGCGTTCCAAACGCTTAAAGATATGTTATGTTCGGCTCCAATTCTCGCGTTACCCGATGGAATAGACGACTTTGTGGTTTACTGCGATGCATCGATTCAAGGACTCGGTTGCGTGTTGATGCAACGAGACAAGGTAATTGCCTACGGGTCCAGGCAACTAAAGGATACTGAAAAGAATTATACAACGCATGATTTGGAAATGGGAGCCGTTGTTCATGCACTCAAGATTTGGAGACATTACCTATATGGAACAAAGTGCACAATATTCACCGATCATAAAAGTTTACAGCACATCTTTGATCAGAAAGACCTCAACATGCGGCAAAGAAGGTGGGTTGAATTACTGAACGATTATGATTTGGCTATTAAGTATCATCCTGGAAAAGCCAACGTTGTGGCTGATGCCCTAAGCAGAAAAGAGTACGAAAAGCCTCGTCGGGTACGAGCGCTTCAACTTACAATACATTCAGGATTACCGGATCGGATCCGTGACTGCCAACGAGAAGCTTTGAAAGCAGAAAACTTCGCAGCTGAAGCACTACGTGGTGTAGATGGCCATTCTGAAGTTAAGTCCGATGGACTCACATACTATAATGACAGAATCTGGGTTCCATTGTTTGGAAACCTCCGTGAGCTCGTGATGGACGAGGCTCACAAGTCAAGATACTCGGTGCACCCTGGATCAGATAAAATGTATCAGGACTTGAAGAACCTTTATTGGTGGCCGAATATGAAAGCCGACATTGCTCGATATGTGGCTAAGTGTTTAACATGTTCAAGGGTCAAAATTGAATACCAAAAGCCTTCTGGTTTACTGCAGCAGCCAAAAATCCCAGAATGGAAATGGGAGGATATCTCCATGGATTTTGTAACGGGATTACCTCATCGATCAAATCAACCGGATGCGATTTGGATTATCATCGATCGGTTAACCAAATCTGCACATTTCATCCCGATGAAGGAAAGTGATAATATGGATAAATTGACAAAGCTGTACATCGACAAAATTGTAAAGCTTCACGGTGTGCCTAAGACTATCATTTCTGATCGAGATCCTCGATTTACTTCCCGGTTATGGCAATCAATGCAGGAAGCATTGGGAACCCGACTAGACATGAGTACAGCCTATCACCCACAAACAGATGGTCAATCGGAACGAACTATTCAAACCTTAGAAGATATGCTCCGAGCTTGCGTCCTTGACTTTGGAAAAGATTGGGAGACTCACCTTCCACTGGTGGAATTCTCTTACAACAATAGTTATCATTCAAGTATATGTGCTGCACCTTTTGAAGCACTGTATGGCAGAAAATGTAGATCGCCCGTGTGTTGGGCTGAAACGGGTGACAAAGGACTTACTGGACCGGAAGTTATCCATGATATGACCGAACGGATTATTCAAATTAGGCAACGGCTAGCTGCAGCACGTGATCGACAGAAGAGCTATGCCGACAAACGCCGAAAACCTCTAAAGTTCGAGGTGGGTGACAAAGTATTGTTGAAGGTATCCCCCTGGAAGGGAGTGATACGCTTCGGGAAGCGTGGAAAGTTAAATCCTCGCTACATCGGTCCGTTCGAAATTATTGGGGAAGTAGGCCCGGTGGCCTATCGATTGCAACTCCCTGCTGAACTCGATGGAGTTCACAACGTGTTTCACGTTTCCAATCTGAAGAAATGTCTGGCTGAAGACATCGAAATAATTCCTCTGGAGGAATTGGAAATCGACGAACATCTGAGATTTATAGAGCAACCAGTAGAAATCATGGGACGCGAGGAGAAAGCCCTCAAACGTAGCAAGATTCCGATCGTCAAGGTGCGATGGAACTCAAGACGTGGACCTGAATATACTTGGGAACGTGAGGATCAGATGAAGAAAAAGTATCCTCACTTGTTTGAGCAAACGTCCACAGAAACTCAAGGTATGATTTAATTTTGGGGACCAAAATTCCTTAACGGGAGGAGGATGTGACAACCCTAAAAATTTTGCTTTCTTTCCCCAGCGACGATAGCAACGACGACAGCTGATGCTGCGAACGCTACGACACAAGAATAATTTTCAGGGGAATGATGTGACACCCGAGAATTTCAAGGTTAACTTCCGTTAGACAAATCCGTTAGTTACGTTATAAGTGTTAACTTAGTAGCTAATGCTTAACTAGGCCGAATACGTCCACGACCTTTGGTTGATCACCGAACCCGTCCATATGTGTTATGTGTTCATCATTGATTGTCCTTATGTGCAATATGATTTAAATACATGACTTATCATTGTGAATAGCATGATTAATTGTAAATACTTGATTATGTGAAAATTGACCCGTTTTGGTAGCCAGCGAAACTAACGGGCGAAACTATAGTGTCGCCCGGTAGCCAGCTAAACTACCCGTTAACTCGTGACCGGAGCTAGTTTCGCCTGGCCAGCGAAACTGCCAGCGAAACTAGCCTCTGATATAAATAAACTTAATGAACCCTAGTAGCCTCATTTGCCTCATATCACAACAAACACACACACACACTTCTCTGGAATCTGGTCAGCCGAGAAAACCATCAGGAAACCGAGACCGCAGCCTCAAGACCATCACCTCATCTCATCTATCGATCCTAGAACCAACCGTGAGTCCCAAAAACTATGTTTTATGCTTTTTCTATATGTTTTCTCCTTAAAGCATGCTCAAATCTTCATGTAACTGCTTGATCTGCTAGTATATTGTTTAGGAATGCTAGATATGTACTAAAGTTGATAACTTTACGTGTGAAATCCATCCATGTTAGAGATTTGTGCAAATTAGGTCATTTTAGGGTTTTGAACCTATTTTAGAGATTTGATGATCAAAATACTTGTTAAACTTGTTAAAGCTGCTTGATTTATGTTGGTAAATGCCTAGGAATGATAGATAATGAATTGCATGTATGATCAGGAGCTGTTAGGTTGATTTTTAGGCAAATCCGTATGTTTTTCGCGACCAGCGAAACTGTTGTTCTCTGGGCGAAACTAAGTAGCGAAATTATATCTCCTTCCAGCGACACTGACCAGCGAAACTATAGTGTCGCCGGGAAACCTGACCAGACCAGCTCGAGCGAAACAACCGAGCGAAATACCTGAACGAAAGTTCAAACCAGTTTCCCTGCGAAACTAGGCTAGCGAAACTGCGTCAGCAGTTTCGGGCGAAACTAGCCTAGCGAAACTGTGTCACCGGGCATTGCCTAGCGAAAGTGCTGCCCGTGCACCTAGCGAAACTGCCTAGCGAAACTATGCTAGCGAAACTAAGGCCTGACCTAAAAAAACCAAACTTGTGAAATTTGCTTAAGTGTGATGCCATGACTTACATGATTATACCATGATGAAACATGTTTGATATCTGATTTATATGAACCCTTGTTTATGATCAACCATTGGTGTCGTGTGTCGGTATGTCGAGTCATAGTTGCAACGTGCTATGTTATGGGCCATAGTGACGTTAAGTAAAGATTAGACACGAAACTAATACTTAAGACCTAAACGTGTTCTAGGTCTTCGTTAAACAACAATATTTGGATTACCTGAAGTGTAGCAGTGCAACCCAAGGTGAGTGTCACTAACCCGCTTACCGTGAGTCCGTTGGGCTACACCGAATAACTTAACGAAAAACAATGCTGATTAAACTCGAGAGTGCTAGGCACCTCACTGATAAACTTGAGAACTCGGGATGCTCGGCACCCACTTGATGAACTGAAGTGTTTTATGGGAACACTTGTGAACTCTGAACAAACTGTTTTTCTAAAACAAAACTGAAAACGTTTTAATATGACTAGTGTAGGTTAAAGTCTAAACCATATGATATCACATGTTTTCTAAGGATGCCTTATAACTTAAAAGTCCTCAACTAAAATTGTGCCATTAATTGTAAAGCGAGGGGATGTTGGGTAGATCTACTGGAGTTTGACAAACTCCGCCCCGTGGCACGGGGAGTGCACGGAGGAACAATATCAGCCTATTTGACCGTAGTCCCGGGGAGGACAAGGGGGAGGCAAAAACCGCGATGACTATGTCCGCACTGTACGGGATGGCTCGGCCCCCACAAAATAAGTCAGCTTTGGTACAAACTTCCTTAGAGCATGGAACAACGGATTAGCTACCCGCGATATCGGTTGAGTCCTTTAACTTTACGGAACTAGTACATACCCGATGACGTAGGTCACGGACAAACCATTTATAAACTGAGATTTAATTACGAGCATTGCTTTTCACAAATAAATATCTTGTAAGTATACCTTGAACGAATTATGTTTATGAGACCGGGCCAATGCATGACAAGCCCACTGTGAACTCACCAACCGTTAGGTTGACACTTGCGTGGTTTAAACTTTTGCAGATCGCTAAGGAGTATCCGCTGGAGGTTGGCATGGCACAGAAGATGTTTACTTTTATTTAAACTATATTGGGAATTTAATACGACATTTATGTAAAGCACGTGGTTAGTGCTAAGGACAATTATTTTCCGCTGCGTATGTAATTTAAGACTTTGATTTATATCTTGTGTTGAACTAACCCTGATTCGTTTAGTATTTGTAACTATGGTTGTGGATCCTGGTCTAGTCGTGCCCCTTAACGGTATAAACTCCGTTAGTGGTATTTTGGGGGTGCGACACACACGAAGGTAAAGTATAAGTTAGTGTCATCAGTGAAGTTAATTAGCCACAATGGCTCAAGGTTCGAAGTCCATCCAAATCACGAAAGATTTTAAGAGAAAAAGTTCACTGACTGTTAAGTTTACAAATGAATCAAGCGTTGCCGACAAAACAGATCGTACGGGTTCAGGATGTTGTTTCACCTGCATTGCTCCATTAGGTGAAATTATATTTGCAGTGAGGTATAAAGTTTTTGAAATCATGCCGAGACTGTTGGCAACAAATTCTATCTTGTACAGACGTACCAAGGGGTTTCAAGTCAAGAGAGAAAAATTTCACAAGATTTTCCTGTTGAAAGGTTAATTCCAGTGATTGAGGTGTAATTGTCCATTCAGGACATCTGTGTTTTCATCAGGTTAGCGTTTACTGAGTTGTTACGCAACTGTGAGGGTTCAAAGAATGGACGTGACAGTCAATGTCATAGGAGTAGAGTTAAGGTTGCGTGTGAATTAAAACTAATCAAGATTTAAATCGCAGATCGCTCACAGTGAAGGAAGATCTCGTCGTCAAATTGTACGAACAATACGATGTTTTACCGGGGTTATCATTACAGAAGCATTTTTAAAGGCTGATAGGTTTAAAGCCATATCCAGAAGAAATGAGATCAGGTGTGTTAGCGTAACGAACATTGATAGATGATTTTAACCATACGTTTGAGTCCCACATATTCGATAATCGATGTCATGAGGTTTTTGAAATGGGAGGTTGTATCTCTTACAACCAGTAGTTTGCCGAGTAGAATTCCCCAGGGTTTCCATACACTGCAAATTACATTTACGTGTGCACACGTAACGGTAATTCTACCTTGTATGGTCACGCTGGTTCCTCTTACTTTAGCTAACAGGTTTTGTGAATACGTATGTGGTTTCCATGGGGTGAGTATATGGAATGTGGTCACTAGACCCAAAGTTAACTGACCGAAATTCACTAGAGAGACGGGTTGAGAATAAAATACTCATTCAATGTAGAATTTACCACTTAGTACAATTTAGTAAGCAGGTGGCTCAGTAGGAGTTTGGGTAAGGAATGCCATACTGCCCCCAGTTTAGCTCCGAGACGTAGAATGGTTATCGCCCACTTTGACTCAATCATGAATCCGTTGTATACATATATATATAGAGAGAGAGAGAGATTAACATATTATTATTAGTCATCACATGCTCAATTACATGCAGGTTATAAAAGTCACATCCACGTTGGATTATCACACAACAACTGTGTGTTTAAAATGCAAGGTCTAAAACGACCAAGGAAAAAGGGTGGCCACAATTTGGGTAACAGAAACAGTTACAAGCATCCCATGAGCAACCATCCGGTTTTATACAATGCTTCCTTAAACAAGGCTAAACAGCGTTCTTACCAACGCATTTCGATAAGGCCGCAAAGCGCATTACCCTACATGGCCGTTAGTCGTGACCATTAGGTATAAACGAGATCGTTAAGAATAACCAGTGTCCTTAAGGGTGGAACAAGTCCATAAAGATGTCAGGATCCTAAACAATGGATCTTACCCTGTTTATGAATCTAGTGCGATATTTACGTGAATAAAATATTCAAGAAAATATCTATTAAGTTAGTGGCCATAATAACCGAACCACCAAATCGCTATGTGTATCACCCAAACCACCAAACGCATGGCAAAGTCACCAAGAAGAAACCCCAGACCTTGGTGAGGTCCCCAAGGGAGGGAGAGGTGGCGAGGTCGCCAAGAACCAGCCTCGAAGTCGCTAAGGCTAAGCCCGAGACCGCCAAGGCAAGCCCGAGATCGCCAAGGCAAAGCCCGAGATCGCCAAGGCAAACCCCGAGATCGCCAAGCACATGACCAGATCGCCAAGGGAAAATTTCCAGATCACCTAGAACACCGCGAGATCTATAAGTACAAAACGAGATCTCCAAGAATGATTTCCAATAACCAAGTGTGAAAACATGAAATAAGACTATGTATGGATCCATTCATCCACAAAATGGTAAATCTAAGGTTTACATCATGTATGCATACTCTTACCCAGACATAAACAAATGAATTAAGTGAGGATCGTCTTCGGCACGCGTAGCAATACTTTTGGGAAAAAGTTGTAACTAAATATTTCAAAAACAATTACAGTTCAGAAAACTTTTTTCGAAATGTTTTAGTTCGATGTAACCAAGGGCTATGATACCAATCTGTCATACCCCTAATTTCCACTAACGGAGTATAACCGTTTGGAGTGTGATCAAAACCAGGATCCAAGTCTTTAGTTACAACCAACCACAATAACTATTCAGCGGAAGCCTTTTCAAGGTTTACAATGAGTTATTATGAAACAAAGTTTAAATAACTTTGTGTAAATATAATGAGTTATTACGAAACAAAGTTTAAATAACTATTAAGCGGAAGCCTTTTCAAGGTTTACAAAGTTGCAGTCTTGCAAAAGTGAGTACTGATATGTTTGAAATACATTTCCTAAAATATTTTACAAAATTGAGTATTGCCTACGCCCGTGCCTCCTTGATCCTCCGAGTGATCTGAAAGCATTCAACAATCAAGTGTCAGCAAAAGCTGTTGAGTTCACAAAATCAGTCTACACTTACCCGTGTAGACCAAAAATGCATATGAATATCGAAAGACCAATTCGTAAGTTTACAAGTAATATCCATATCGTTAGGTAGCTAGCCTATGCTTATGTTCACCTGAATGTTCGCAACCGAAGCTCACTATGCGTCACAGGTTTTAGCCTGTTTGATTTTCCTTCCCCATGTCTTTCCCGATCACGGTAGTTTTAGGCTAATATTGTTCTCAGTCCGACCGCCGGTCGGAGGATGCATCACGTGCACCGCGGAGCGGGGGTGTCAATCCCCAGTAGTACTACTCAACATTACCTCGCTATTCTATATTAACAGCCCGAGAAAGAAAGGAATTTTTGTAATTAAAATGCATTCAGTGAAACATTGTGATATGTGTTGGATAATTACTAAAACAGACAAAATACCTTTGTCTTTGCATTGCCATCCTTTACCGGATGCAACTAGTTGTGTGTTATCATCCTCAACCGGATATAACTAAATAGAGTAGTGAAACTCATCTTAGGTTGCACTGGTACACAGCACTTGGCTTTACATGTTGGTTAGGATTGACCTATTTTAATGAATACGGGCTAACCGAATTAGAGGTTGTCGCTAGGACGAATTTCTTATCAATTAACAAATATTTCATCAAGCATTCACAGTGGTCCTAACAGTTAAACACAAGTCCTAAACTTGTAGGAAAACATAGATGCACAATTCCAAGTCAAATTGCATAAAAAGTCAAACGCAAGCCTACATGTGGTGGCATGTCTAATTTTCTATATGCTTGGTGTTAGCCTCTGAAATTTTACAGGCAGAACTACTCAACATTTAGGGAATGTTTCCAAAAGAATCAATTTAAAAGGTTAAGAAATGAGAAAGTTATGCGTGTCGGAAGTTGGCAAAAATCAACATTATTGTCTTTGACACACCATTTGGTGGCATGCCTAATTTGCTCCATACTTGAAGTTAGATTCTAAAGATTTGCAGGCATGAACTACTCAACATTTAGGTAATGTTGCAAAAAGAATCAACTTAAAAAGTTAAGTAAGGAGAAAGTTACGCGCGTCGAAAGTTGGCAATTTCAGCTTTTTGCAAAATAGTCAAAGTAGGTTTAAAATTTGCATAACTCATTCAAAACTTCAAGTTTGAGCATGAAACTTTCCAGATCTTACTTTTATTATATAAACCTAATTTTAATTTAACAAATACCTCATTAAAACAAGGTTATCATGCCCGACCAAAATGTAAAATATACTTTTCACATAAAAATACAGCTCTACACACCTAACTTGCAGCGGCCTTTTGGGTGACCAAACAGAGGTTTTAGAAGACGTGCAAGTAGCCCAGATAAATCTAAGACATAATAATTTACTACGGAAAACAAATCAACTGATTTCAATCAAAATTGAGCAAGTTATGACCTAAAAATCTGGCCGAATCTATCCAAAATTTGTAGTTGTATAAATTGCATTTTTGCGGTTTTGGCCAATCTTTTGCTCGTTTAACTTCGTGTAAAGACTTGTAACGCATTAGATATCATATTATCATGCATTCCTAGTTATCATAACAATCATACAACAATCATAGCAAAAATCAAGTATGCCACTTGCATATAAGCATATTTTCCTAAAATCTAAGTTCCATAACACCCAAATTTCATCAAGAACACTTCAAGGCATAAATTCTCATAAAAAAACACAGCCCTTAAATAACTTAAAATCTGTCCTAAATCACAATTTAACTTAACCTATAAGTAAACATGATTCTAGAGCATGTATACACACCAATTAACACATAAACACAAGATAGCTATTTGCTTTCAACCAATTTCAAGAAGAATAGTTTCTAGGGCTTACAAAAGAATGAAGATGGCAGATTTTTGGAGGTGAAGATGAAACCAAAGCTTTCCCTATCTTACTTGAAGGTTGAATGAGCTCCCAAACATGATTTCTTGCTTGATTAGTGGAAGACTTCAAGAAATTTGAAGGTGGGTGTGTGTGTGTGTGATTTGTGAGATGAAAGGGAGAAGAGAGAATGAATGTGAATGAGGGAGGAGGGGGTTTAGGGCAGATTTTTGTGTTTTAGGAATTACACATTTTACTCTAGTCCTATTTAATACATAAATGACTCAAAACAAGTAATAAGTGAGGTTTTAAACCCAAAACTTGGAAATTAAATACTAGGAATGTTTCTAACCGTTTATAACTTATTTAACATGAAATATTTAGTCGGGAAAAGTCTCGTTACCGTGTACGCACATAAAACTTAAATCGCGTACGAAACCCGTTTTCATATAAAATGCAACTTTTTTTTTAGGAAACACATAAAGTCATGAATTAAATTACTAAATTAATTAGTAATATATTTTTATATAAACATTAACATAACGGGCTACGGGTTTGCTAACGGAGCTAACGGAACTAACTAAAATAGTTAACCGTGTTAGCTAACGGAACTAACGGAAAACGTTAACGGTTAAACTGACGGTTGTCATGCCATCCACCCAGGATCGGACAAAAGTATCATGGACTGCGGGATCACTTCTGGTGGCCGAACATGAAAGCCTAGGTAGCTAACTACGTCGGTAAATGCTTGACCTGTTCGAAGGTCAAAGCCGAATAATAGAAACCGTCCGTACTACTGACACAACTGGTCATTCCGCAATGGAAATGGGAAGAAATATCTATGGACTTTATCACCAAGCTGCCTAAAGCTAGATCAGATTGTGACGCTATCTGGGTAATAGTGGATTGACTAACGAAATCCGCATATTTCTTCCCGATTAAGGAAACCGATAGTATGGAAAGATGGACTAAGATTTATATGAAGGAAGTCGTCTCTCGTCACGGTGTGCCTATATCTATCATATCCGATCGCGATAGCCGTTTCACTGCGAACTTTTGGAAGTCCCTCCAAAAAGCGTTGGATACTCGGCTTGACATGAGTACGGCGTACCATCCCCAAACCGGCGGACAAAGAGAGCGAACGATCCCACTTGCCGAATTGGGATGAACATCTCCCACTTGCTGAATTCTCCTATAACAACAGTTATCACACTAGCATCCAAGTCGCTCTATTCGAAGCACTTTACGGAAGAAAGTGCAGATCTCTGCTTTGCTGGACTGCGATTCGTGACTGTCAACTGACTGGTCCCGAACTGATCTTTGAAACAACTGAGAAGGTATATCAAGTCTGTGACCGACTAAAGGCTGCTAGGAATAGACAAAAGAGCTACGCCGATAACCGTCGCAAACCCTTGTCCATTGAAAAGGGTGATCACGTCTTGTTGAAAGTGTCATCTTGGAAAGATGTTATCCAGTTCGGCAAACGAGGAAAGCTTAACCCTCGTTACATTGGTCCATTTGAAATCACTAAAACAATCGGTCCCGTAGCTTACCGCCTACGTCTACCCGCAGAGCTAAGGAGTGTGCATAATGTTTTTCACGTTAGTAATCTTAAGAAATGCTTGTCTGATGAAACGCTTGTCATCCCACTTGATGAAATTCAAGTTGAAGAAATGCTTCACTTTATCGAGGAACCTGTCAAGATACTGGACCGAGAACTTAAGAGACTGAAGCATAGCCGCATTCCCATTGTCAATGAGCGATGGAACTCTCGACGAGGTCCAGAGTACACTTGAGAACGCGAGGATCAAATGCGTCGAAAGTACCCTCGTCTTTTTGGAAACGTCGCAGTCGACCAGTAATCAAGAACTGATTTTCGTGACGAAATTATTCTAACTGGGGGAGAATGTGACACCTCATCCGAAAATTCGGGTCAAACTGCATACTTTGACTTTTAATTAAGTACTAATTATGCTTTAACTGATCTGATTACTGTTAAACTGTTAAATTACTGTGTCTGGCCATTAACTGATGATGTAAACCGGGTCCCGCATTTGTACTAAAAGCGTATATCCATTAAAAACATAAAGATTTCATGTATTAATCATGGAACTTCAATAACAAGAAAAATAAATATAAAATATATTTTTATATTTTATCCGGAATTTGTGTCGAACGTTTATATGACATATTTAAACAATTGCCTTTATGAAATAAAAACATCACAAACTGGAACCGTTGTCAAGACTTAAGCCAAACTTGTAAGGAATATTACGCTTAGAAGATTTCCGGCTGAAAGCTAATTTTGTTAAGTTCCGGCTGAAGTTGAAGTTGAAGCGGAATTCTCAACTTCAAGCGGAACCGGCAGTTCAAGCGGAAAGAAGCAGATTTGTCATTTAGCGAATATTTCGGGTGAACTCGATTATCCACCAAATAATGAGTTCAACCGGACTTTTCCTGAGATGTCTTTTTAGCAAGTCCAATCCTGCAAAAGCTTCTCGGTTGCTTCTAAATCTGTTCAAGCCACTCTCCTAAAGTAGTATGTTGCTGTTTAGACGCAATATATTCCAATTGTCGATGTTTATGCTTTTGGTAGTCTGTATTTGACTTTATATTTTACGGTCTAGATTAGATCGCATGAGATCAATGGCTGTCATTGATCTCATTAGCACTATATATAGCTTAGTTAGCTCATGGTTTACACACAGTTCTCGAACAACTTGTAATAGTGTAGCTTTGAGTTAATGCAAATAGTGTCGAGTATTTCTTACTTCGTTGTTACTATCTTTATGCAATCAAGCACTCACATACATGCAAGAGAACTAACATAAGCTTAAGTAAAGTGAAATATAACTTAATTCCACAGGGTTATATTTGCAAGTAGAAGGGTTTCTTGTTAAGTTAATTAGTTTAACACCAATCCCACAAGTGGTATCAGAGCCTTGGATCTCACTTTGAAGACTTTCAGTGCTTAGTCTACAAGCCTTGTTGTTTTATCTTTCTAAAGTTTTACAAAAATGAGTGATTTCAGTTTAAGTTGTCCAAACGGTAGTGCCAACAAACCGCCAATGTTTACTCCTGATGACTTTGGTTCCTGGAAACTCAGGATGGAAGGTTATGTTAGGATATTAGACCGTCGTATTTGGAAATCTTTTACTGAAGGACCTTACTCACCCATGGTTTCATATGCTGATGACGGTGAAGTCAAAATTCCAAAACCATTAGACAAATATGTTGAATCTGATCATATTGCTGTTGAATTTGACCATAAGGCATATTGGACTCTACAGGCTGCACTTCCTAACTCCATTTTAAGTGGGTTTAAAGGATACAAAACTGCATTTGACCTGTGGAATGCCTTAAGTGAAATGTATGAAGGAACCAGTGAAGTAAAAGAAAACAAGAAAAATGTCTTAAAACAGAAATATGAGAATTTTACTTTCAAATCTGGTGAATCAATGACAAAACAGTACTTAAGATTTGTTTCCTTACTTGATGAACTGCAAAAGGTAGACGTAAAACTAGATCAAGCAGATGTAAACAGAAAATTTGTTCGTTCCTTGCCTCCTGTGTGGACAGTTTACACTGTGAGCATCAGGGAATGTAAGAATTTGAAAAAGATGAGACTTAGTGAACTTCATGGCATACTCAGTGCTTATGAAATGGAACTAAACCTTAAACAAACCTCATCTTCTGAGTCAACTCAGTTGTTTTCAACTGCACTAGTAACTACCGATTTTCACAATAAAAAAACTTCAAACTCATCATCATACTTGTCACCTACCGTCAGTTTCCCTGAGACACCAAGGTGTCAAGAGAGCTTCTCAAACACGTTTGACAACTCTCACAATGCTCACGTAGCAACTGACTCTTACCAAGGCTTCATTCCTGACGATCTTGAGTGTATAGGTGTTGATGATTTGGAAGACATGGATATTATGACTCAACTTTCCATGGTGTCTGTCAGAGCTTAAAGGTTTTACAAAAGAACTGGTAGAACCTACAAGGGAGTAAAGGGCGCTCACATAGGCCTAGACAAAAGCAAAGTGAAATGCTACAACTGTCACCAACTTGGTCACTTTGCAAGGGAGTGCTCTCAACCAAGAAGAGAAGGACAGAACCAGGGTCATGTTCAAGTGAAATATCATGGAGGAAACAACAACACCAACATCTCTAGTAACAACTCAGGTCATCACCCCACCCCACCAAAGCCAACCGGAAGTCAAAACCACCAGAATGTGGTTGCCGCTGTTGCTAATCAAACCTCATGTGTTGAAAGGGAAGATTTTGTTGCTGAGTTTGAGCCTATCAACCATGCTTTGATGGCCAAACAAGACTCCATCTCAGATCAGGTAAACTCTATTCCTGAGAAAGTCTTAGAAAACCTATGCAGCTCAGTGGCAAAGTATCGAAACCACAACACTGACTTGATTGATGAAGTTTCAAACCTAAATGAGTTAAAGGAATGTTTTAAGAAAACTGAATCATCATACATTTCAAAAATTGAAAACTTAACTAAAGAGTATGAACAGTTAAAACAAACCAACTCAGTTCTTGAAACACAGCTTGATGACTTGCTGTCAAAGCTTGAGAAGTCAAGAAATGAGACCAAAGATGCTAAGGCTGAGGTTGATGTTCTTGACATCAAACTAAAAGATGTTGTGTTTACTTGTGACAAATTTCAAACAACAAATAGAAAGGCTGAGAAATTGTGGATGGGAGGGATGTATGGTAAAGCAGGTATTGGGTATAATAGTGTTGAACCACCAATTGAATACTCACCTGTAATCAAACCAATTTGAAGCTTTGAATTCAGAATGTAAAGTTAGTCTTACTGTTGATGACACTTCATCACAGTCAAGTTTTGAAAACACTGCTGAGTCAAAGAAAACTGAAGTCACTAATGCAAGCACTTCTGCATCAGCTGACCAATCAAACATTTTGAAACCTTCAATTGCTATTCCACCACCAAATATTTATGAGCCTAAAGACTCAAAAGTCGGAGGGAAACAACCTGAGAAACCAAAGGGAAGTCAAACTCAAAGGTTTGGTCAACTCACTTTCAACCAAGTAACCAAACATGAGTCTCCCAGAAGTTTTGAAACCAAACTTGTTGAATGTATGTTCTGTGGTGAACAAGGTCACTTAGCTGATGTGTGTCAGTTCAACCCATTGAGTAAAACTAAACCATTTTTGAAACCAAAACCTGTTTTGCAACCAAAGGCTAATTTTCAAAAGAAACTCACAGGAAGAATTTCACCTATGAAAAGCCACACAATGAAGCATTTTGGATCGGAATCCAACAGGGTCTTAATTGGTAATGATAGAAATGGAAGTTTTTCTGTTCTAAGGCAAAATAGTTTTCAAGAAGCAAAAAGTCTAACAAACCTGAAATTGAATTATCTACTAGTTCAAACGGAAATTACACTGTTCTACTTCAGGGGGAAAGTTCAAGCCAAAACAAACACTTTCCTCAAAGATTCTCCAAA
>JBCNJP010000002.1:3026934-3106096 GCA_039602395.1 Deinandra increscens subsp. villosa
GTTGAAGCAGGTTGTGGGTGAAAAGGTTGTTTTGAAAAGGATTTAAAAATGGATTTGAAAACAGGTTTTGGGTGAACCGGAGGTTTTGAACAAGTGTCCCGCTTTAGCCGGGAGACAGAGTTTGAGGATTCCACAGCACTTGATGCCCCAGCCGGGTTAGTCAAATTCTTTGATTTCTTTGAAAATGTCTTAGTTTTTTTACTAACTTTAGTTGTTGCAGGTTTTGGTTCTTGAAAATTGGGTTTGTGGCTGCCAAGACATTTTTGGGTCAGTCTGGTTTTCTGTCCCTTTGGTTGAGAAACATGCTTCTTCTTCTCACCTTGTGCCTTTGGTCTAAAAGGCACACTATTCTGCACCTTTTGTTTGTGAGGTGCAGATTTTTTGGTCATTGTGGGTCCCTATGGACCTGTTGGTACTTTCAGCTTGGTGTTAGCCTTTTCAGGGACAGGTTTGTTGTTTGTGCCACCATATGATTGCCCATGATTATTTTTAACATGAGTTTTGGGAAAGTAGGGTTCATATGGCCTATTTAAGCAATTTCTTGCCACATGTCCGGGATTTCCACACACATGGCAGGATTGCTTCTTTGGGTAAGCGGGAGTTTGTGAGTAGATCTTGCCTGTGGATATCCATGAAGGTTTATCATTTTTATTAATCCAACAAACTTTGCCTCTGGGCCTAGTTGTTAAGACATACTCCTGCTGTACCGGCACAAACTGGTCATACACTGAGTTTACCTCAGGATATGGGATAACATCACGTGGTCTGTTCACCTGCACATTCTTAGTATCACAAACTTTAGCATCCATCTTCACCCTATCACACACAGAGGCATTCAAATTCACACCAACATCAGAATTCATAGGTTTGGAACCAGCAACCCGTGGTTCCTTACCCTTTCTCAATATTCTCACATGTCTTAGAGGTTTAGTAACTTTATCATCACAAGCACCAAATTTAAAATTGTCACACAAAGAAGTTTTATCAAAAACATCAGACTCAGGAAATTTAAGTTTGGACCCATCAATAGGAAAACCAGTTTTATTCCAATCAAATTTTTCAAAAGACTCTTGACTTGAAAGACTTGAAGTTTCTGCCTGTTCACTTCCATTACTGCTAACTACATTTGCACAAGAAGTAGAAGTGTTAGTGGAGTCAGAAGTAAGAAATGAGATTTTTATAGGGCATTCAGACAGTCTTTTATCTATGTCGCCTAAAGAATCTATTGTCCCCTTTGATGGTGTATGTTCAGAAATCATTTCATGCATGTGGGGCATGGGGACAGTGTGAGTTGATGTTTCTTCTTTGATATCATCTCCAAAACCTAAACCTAAATTTTGTTGAACATACTTCATCCTAACATCAGAGTTATAGAAAAGAGATCTTGCTTCTAGCATTTTTGATTGAATCTTATTATTAGCATCAATTTTACTTTAAGATTTAGCAAGTTGATCTCTCAATTCTTCTACCTCTTTTGTTAGTTTCTCAACTTTTGTGTTAGCAACTCTCAACAGAACTCTAGTGTCACTTAATTGATTGTCAAGGTTTGTCACATCAAGTTTAGCTGCTTCATACTTTTCCCTATTTACTTTAGCCATATCTTTGAAATTATTTGATTCTCTAGTGGCGTGTTCACATTTTAGGGATTCATAATGAAATTTAGATTCATATTCTTTGTAAGCGTTAAATACTTCCACACAATGAGGACAAGAACAGTTGCATACCTGTGTGTTGCTGGATTTGGATTCAGGCCCTAGACCAATATTCACCATGATCGCAAAGTGTTAGATCGAAAAGAGGATTCGATCGAAAAGTCTCGAAAGGGACTTTCCGATTGCGATGAGGCGGAGATCGAGAAGTCACTGGGTACCTTTTCGATTGAGATTTCTGATCGAAAAGTCGCAGGATTGGACTTCTCGATTGAAGACAGCCGATCGAAAAGTCTAAAAGAAGAACTTTTCGACTGAGGCAGGACTGATCGAAAAGATACAAAAGGCCTTTCTCGATCAGCGAAAAGCAGCAGAAGAGAGTTTTCGATCAGAATTACTGATCGAAAAGTCTTGAGGTGGATCGAAAAGTCTTAAAATCGTCTGTTTTAGATTCACAACCTGCAAAAACAACTTCTGACTTGTACAAACTGCGTGAAACACAAAAACACTCAAACTGTTAGTTACCAGGACTCGAATCTGATATCGCGAGAGCCTCGAAACTTGCGTTTCTTGGCTCTGATACCAATTGTAAGGATCAAATAAGTCCATCACGCGATATCAATGCCTATAGTCACCGTGTGGAATCCGATGACTAGAGGTGATTCTAGATTGAGTCGAAAAGTGTATTAAACAAGAAAGAATAATTAAAGTAAACACCAAGCGATTATGAAAGCTTGAATGCAATCCGATTACCACACACTTGAGAATCACGAATTCACACAGTGAATTCGGTACACACTGAATCCGCAAAACACCATGAAAACCTAGAGAATCAACAACCGATTATGAAAGCTTGAATGCAATCCGATTACCACACACTTGAGAATCACGAATTCACACAGTGAATTCGGTACACACTGAATCCGCAAAACACCAAGAAAACCCTAGAGAATCAACAACCTAAACAAATAGTTTAGGTAACCTTATATAGGAAAGCCTAAACTTGTTAACCAAGCAAAACAAATCGGCCCACATGGCCTATTTACGACCGGACTCAAAAACCCACTAAAACCCATAAACAAATTAGCCCAATTACAAGTAGAACTAGCCCACAAGTATTTCTAATGCAAAAGCCTCATAAATATGGTCTCTACATGAAGCTCGAGAGAGGTTGGACAGACCTCTCCTCTCAACACAAATACAAATGACCAGAAATCTAAACATTGCAATCTAGACTTCACCTATTTATAGGCAATCTTCTGCCCAGCGGACCAACTAACCAACGTACCAGATGGTCCGGTGTACCATGTGGTCCGCTGGTAGTCTAGCCTAGTTTACAATCTATACAAATATTCGCACAGTAACGACCACACTAGGAACATGCTCTAACAGATTCCCCCTTGGACGTTACTGTCGAATGTAAGTCTTCATTTTCCAGCAATCGTCATCAGTCAGTCTGCTACATCTTGAAATCTTGAATTTCAGCAAACTTCCTTGGATTGAATATCAGACATGCAGGAAACAGTTCGAATCTTGCACAATCTCCACAACCAACAAAGTTCACCCTAGCTTCAAGCACAACACATCCAATTGGAACTGGCATATATGATAATGGTTCACTTCATTAGTCGTTACCCGGAAACTTGTAAAGACATCCACGAACATCACTGCATGTTGACAACAATTCATAATCTTCACAAACTTGTAACACATTCCGATCTTTATGAAAACCAACACGATCAGCATCTTCAATTACAGAAATTCCCCCTCAGCATTAAGTCTCTCCCAATATATCAGCAGTCAAAGAACATCACGTCAGTGCTCTCGGTAGATCAACACGAGAATCTCACGACTCAAGAAAGTATCAGGCATATGACAGAGAGTTCCAAACCATAACTGAAAAATTTGACATATCGGTTTGCACGAACATCAGAATACATCACCTTTCCATGAAGATCACAAATTACCATCATCCCTGAACTGATTGCTATTTCATATTCACATTTTCCATTTTTCATCAAATAGAACTTTGAAATTTTCAAGGGTCTCAATTTTCCCCCTAAACATGTGATATATTCAATTCCCGATTCCAACCCAGCAAGCAATATGTTCTTCAGGTAGCTTGTAATGGAATCACATTATATCTTCAGTTTGTGTAGAAAGATCATCTCCGACAAACGTTCCAAAGTAATCACACCTCAGTTTCTGAATCTCTGTCCATTATCAGAAACTTGTTTTTGAATATATGCCCATCATCAAAAACCGTGACTACACACAAACATCTTTCAGAAATTTAACGACTAATTCATGATAAGCACCAGAATCTGGTAACTCTTGATTGTAAATTCACAGCTACCGAATCAAGGGTAAACCCGATAACTGATTTGTTCTTTAAAATCTCCGTGACCCTTCCCCATTTTTTAAAACAACCCCCAGATGTTTATTACTGATTAACGGGGGTTCGGGGGCAGCACCCCCGAGAAGCGGGGTCCAAGGGGCGGCAGCCCCTGGCGGGGTCCAAGGGGAAGAGCCCCTGGCTGGGGCCGTGCTGGGGCCATTTGATACGGCGTACCATTTGGTTCAGCGGACCATTTGGTACGGCGGACCAAAAAATAACCGCTCCGGACCACGTTGAAGATTGTCTTCCGGACCAGTTGGTACTGCGGAAGAACACACTGGTACGGCGGTTGAAGATTGCTGTGCGTACCACCCGCGGACCAGCAGCGGACCAGACCTCAAAAACGCAAAATTCTTCAATTTCACTCCAGATTCAAACTGTTGTCGAATTTCTTCAACCAAACACTACTGTTAGGTGCGAAAATGACTCAGGAAGGTTCGTTTGAACAAAAATCAAGCAAAACGACACTGAATCACACCTAATCAGCCATTTAACGTCTCAAAAACGAACAAAAACTAAAATGAGATCTGGAAATTGAGCCAACGGCTCTGATACAACTTGTAAAACCATATACGGATCGTTTCCAAATCATAGAATGATAGAGACGGAGAAATCTAATCATTTATTGTGTCGAATGATTACACCGAAGGAGTTTACATCGTTGAAGCTCGGGACAGGTTGGACAGACCTCTCCTCTCAACACAAATACAAATGACTAGAAATCTAAACATTGCAATCTAGACTTCACCTATTTATAGGCAATCTTCTGCCCAGCGGACCAACTAACCAACGTACCAGATGGTCCGGTGTACCATCTGGTCCGCCACTGGTCCGCTTGTAGTCTAGCCTAGTTTACAATCTATACAAATATTCGCACAGTAACGACCACACTAGGAACATGCTCTAACAATTTTGTTAGGTCTTTTTATTTTGCCGCATTGTTTCTGCTTCTGTCTTGTTTACCTATAAAAAAAATAATAAAATAAAAAATTTCCAGAAAAATAGGTTTAATTAATTAGGGCTTATTTGTTTTAATTCCGTGTTTCTATTTTCATCATTTAAGTTCATTGTTTGTTTTAGCTTTACTTTAATTACTTTGTAGGACTCTTAGTTTACATGTTAGTTATTTTATATTTGATAGTTTCTCTTTGTTTAATTTAGTTTTAATTGTTAACATTTCAATTCTAGATTCCTCGATGCATATCTGTTTGCTGCTGATTGTTCTGATTGTTTGGAACACCCAAAATTGGGTGTTGGTTTTGTCCGTTTTACGAACGGGTCATGCCCAATTTTCGGGAGATTTTGTGCCGTAATGCGGGCCATTGGTACTCAATCTCCATTCCAATGGTCCGTAGGACGGTACAATTTCTCGGATTTGTTTAGTATTCCAGTTTGTGTGACGTTCACTTCATAATTTTTAAACAAACGTCCGCACACTGGTTTTCTAAGCTTTTGGGTTTACTCCTCGCGCAAGCCGTCTCTTCATAAATGACAAATGGCGGTTTGTGCTAGGATTTCATCGGATTTTCTGTTGTTTTGCTAATTTCGGGTCGTTCCCTTCATAAATGACAAATAAACAGTCCGTTTTAGGTAAAACTGTGATTGTGCATACTATTTTAGTGGCTGCAAATCGTTGGTAATCAATCTCCATTCCAGCGATTCGCATCCCTGCTTTCTGATCACATTGACTTGACATGCGAACCGTTCTCTTCATAAACGACAAGTGAGCGGTTCGTGTCAGGGTTTCACTCGGGTTTAGCTGGTTCTGGTTAATGCAAGCTGTCGGGTACTCAATCTCAATTCTCGCGGTTTGCATTCGATCAGATTACACTACTTTGTCGATTATTTCAGCTATTGCCTGTCTGAAGTCCGATTTCCATATTTTCTCATTTTCTTCATTGTACTAACATCATCTTGTTGAGAATTTTGCAGATATGGCTAAAGGACAATCTTCGGGCGCGGGGAAGAAGCGCAAGACGTGCACTACACCCAAGAAGAAGGCTACAGTCGAGAGAGATCCCCCACCACCGACGATGGAGCCAGTTCCGGCCGAGGGCGAGGTCCCAGCCGAGGGCACAGTCCCATATGTGCCTCTTCACCAGCACCCGTGGCTCCGATTCCATCGAGACTCCGTTGCTTACTCACGTCTGAAGATGATGCGCAGGAAGAAATTTTGAGAGCTCGGGGGATCAGTTGGTCATTCTTAGAGCATGTGGGGGCTACTGCTAGAGCCGAGGAGTATGTGACTGGGCCATGGAGGCGACTGATGACGATCGATTGCCCCGTTTGGGAGGTGTTTACCCTCGAGTTCTTGTCGACCATGGATTATGCCGATCCTCCCCGTGATTACACATATGATCGGGCGCTGACTTTTAGATTAGGCGGGGAGGAGAGGCATCTATCATTGGCTCAGTTTGTGACTAGAGTAGGTTTATATTCAGAGGAGGAGGTGACTCAGCCCATATTCCTGGATGCTGCGACTACGATTGACATTTCTACTCTAGCGGCATGGTGGCCATCTGTGGGTGATGGTCCGTATGATACCAAGATGCGAGCATTCTTTTCGAGGGACCCTTTACATCATTATCTACATCGGGTTCTCTGCCACACGATCTCTGCCCGGAAGGAGGGTGCACAGAAGTTGACAAAGGGGGATGCGCGACTTTTGTATTTCTTACTTGAGAGGCAGCACTACAACCTCGCACATATCTTGCTTTCAAAGATGATGTGTCAGTACAGTCCCAGACCTGGTTCCGGGATGGGTTGTGGTGCATTTATCACACGATTGGCCATGAGTTATGATTTGCTGCCGCCACTTGTGCATGATGATATTCCAGAGGCCGAGATTCTGACCCCGACAGCCCCAGCATCCGAGCTTGATGACCTGGCCACATGCCAGATGCCGATGATTGAGACCCCCGAGCCAGGGGTGATCCGATTTGTGGCGACGAGGCCACTTGTGATTCCTGCAGTGCTAGACGCAGATGCCACTTACGGATACTCGTCCAGCCTATTCCTGAGCAGCCTCCTCGTACCAGGTTGCCAGGGGAGCGTGTTCAGGTCCGAGCTACGCTGGATCATATCGCAGCCATGTCTGCACCACCGGCCGCTCCCCCATCTCGTTCCCGCACATCGTCTAGCCGATCACAGGAGCAGCCATCACAGTAGCAGAGCCATATCATCGAGGCTCAGAGTCAGGCTATTGAGGCCTTAGTAGATCAGCAGGCCGAGATCACCGCTCAGCAGACAGAGATTGTAGCACATCAGCGCCAGCTGCAGGACTGGCTATCACAGGTTTTTACAGCATTGGCCGCTGCAGTTCCTGGTTTTCAGCCACCACCGCCTCCAGTTCGTCCATCACCAGATCAGCAGCCCTGAGACATCGGTTACTTCTTATCCGAGTTGTACTCTCTTTATTTTGATTTTTGATGTATTTATTTAGAGTTACAAACTCGGGATATTTTTGTAAATGGGTTGGGTTGACTTGATACTTTGCATTGTTATGTATCTATTTGATGTTGGCTTTGATGTGTGTTTTGTTTTATTAGATACTTATCTGAGAAGCAGTTCTGGCACCTGTCGGTCAAGAGCTGTTTCATCATTCTTTTTTGGAGATTTTTGGGCTCATTTGACACATCTTCTGACAGTTCTGGCATTTTATTGGTCGAGAGTTGTTCGAGATTCATTATGCAGTTCACTGGCACATCGACAGTGATCAGGGGAGTGTTTTAGTTCCCTTTACCTCTTTTTGTGCTTGATTGTGATTTACCGTACATTGAGGGCAATGTACGAAATAAGTGTGGGGAGGAGGGTAAATTGAACTGAAATTGTGAAAATTTTTGAAATTTTATGATCATTTCCCCCTTTTGTGTTGTTTACATGGTCCTTCAGAATTGTTTGCGGTAAAAAAATGGAAAATGATAGAAAAACTGGAATTTTTGGCTTTTGTTGAATGTAAATAAAATTGAATAAAGTTGAAAGCGCGCTTAGTTTTTGATGTGCTGGTAGGCCCAGCTGATTTCTGAAAGCTTAAAAATCCTGATTTCGCTACTTAAATAAATCTTTATAAATAAATATTGTGGGTTCCCGCCTTTAGTGTAGTAGCAAAGCCGAAACTGTTAAATAGGCTGATAGGTACCGCAATTGAATAAAATGTTTATGATTTGGAGATAACCCGGCACACTATGATCTTTTTATGAAAATAAATCCGAGAAATAGTGGCGCCCCATCCATCCATCCATCTTGAGCTTGTTTTGAAATTTATTTATGCAAAAAAAAAAAGAATGAAAAAAAAGAAAAAAAGAAAAAATAAAAAATAAAAAAAAATCGAATAAAGTGCACAAAATTCGCTGATCCTACGTTCTACCTCTAGGGATAGGGACTCCGGAGATGATCTATCGGGGTGATGTGGTTTTGTGTGCGAGGGTCAAAGCCTGCTTACTACCTCTCGGGATAGGGACTCAGGAGATGTAATGTCAGGTGGAGACTCGCCCTAGTTTTAGGAATAAATAAATAAATTCAATTCAAGCTCAAACCATCATTCCATCCATTCATATTCCATAATCTCCAAATCATAAATATTGTATTCAATTGCGGTGGGAAAACCCCTAATCCAGTTCGACCCGTGCTGATTCATGCTTTGAGACGGGATTAGGCCTAGTTGCGAATCTAATTGTGTGGGACCCATAATTGGTATTAAATTCGAATAAAGCATGTTCAGGGGCTTCGGTTTTCGGCGGTTGGGTTTATTCGGACCGAAATACCAGTAATCATGGCTTTCGCGTGAGTATCTATGTTTTTTAATAAAAGATAGTAGCCTAAAGGTCAAATTTTCCGGTTGTGATTCCATCGCGAACTTTTTCGGGACGAAAAAGGGTTAAGTGTGGGGATGTTTGATGCAACGCATCTTATATATGTTTTGGAATTACAAATCCCGCATTTTTACCGGCTTTTTATCGAGTTTTGATGAGATTTTGGTACTTAATTGTTCATATATTAAATTTCAGGAAATCTTGTGATGGTGGATAAGTTATGATGATTTATGGCGAAAACGGAACGTGAATCGGAGCCCGGGAGCAAAAGATAGAAGTTTTTGAAAAATTGCTACAGTAGCCAAGTCGCGGACTGCCACTCTCTTACATTAATTTCTGGCAGTCCGCGAGTTTTTACTTGGAAAAGAAGAAAAGTACCAGTCGCGGACGGCCACTCCTTTGTTTGAAATTCTGGCAGTCGGCGAGTTTTGTTCCCAGAAAACAGTAAAGTGCCTGTCGCCGGCTGCCAGTCCCAGAAGTAAAATTTTGGCAGTTCACGACTACTGGGCAGTCGGGTAAAAATTCCAAAACGTGTATTTAAGCAATTTTTGAGCCTAGGGTTTGGGGAGTTCGACCAGAGAGCACGTTTTTGAGAGGAGAACGAGATTAGAGACGAATTTTGGGCGATCAAGGGCTTGATTGAAGGTTTTAGAGAGGAGATTGAAGAATTGGAAGCTTCGGTTTGCAATTTCTTCATCTGATTTGATTCTTTCTTCTTAGGTCTTGATTGTTTGTTCATGTTTTGCTTAGATTGGACTGATTTCATGATTAGATACATGATTTGTGGCCGATTTCTCATTTATCACCTAGTTTAGATGAAGTTTTACCCATTTTGACTTTTCAGTTTGACTTTTCAACATGATTATGTGATTTTTGCTCTTGATTCTAGTTTTGATTGTTTGGGATGATTATGTGTGCTTAATTAGCTGCTGTTAATGATGTATTATGTGGACTAATTGATAAGGATTGTGGAATTGCAACCATTATTAGTTAGTTTATTGTTGATCCTTGAACTTAAATGGGTTTTTGGGTTAATGCATGATCCGAAGACCTCCTACATGATGATATATCATTGATTAGTGGCTGATTTTGTGTGCATCCTTATGGAATGAACTTGACCGAGTTGTTTCGTTTGCTAGTTATTGGCTAGACATTGTTTGATAGGTTAGAATACTTGTGACCGCGAGATTTGAGCCTATTTATTCGTGTTTAGTGATTTCTAGGTCCTAGATAATCGAAATTAGAACCATTGCATGTATTAGGATTCATTTAGAGAGACCTCTCTTGGTGTTTCCCGATTTATGCGCGTTTTACTTGTTTTGACCGAAACTGGGAAACCGTTGTGCAAATTCACATATTATGCTATATGTGCTTCATTTAGAATTATCTGATCACTCGGGATGTGTCTATAGTCCTCCTTGGTTGGGTTATTCTCACATGGTGATAGTTTCATGTTGATAGGTCTTTCCGGGGGTCTTATTTGGGTTTAGTGGATTCTAGGCTAGGTGATATCTCTCTCATTCTGTTTCTCTGTCGTTTGCTTTGTTTGCTGCTAGTGTTATTGCTTGCTTAGTTTGTTTATTTCAAATCATTCCAATTTCATCGGTTAAATATTAGTTATGATACATTATCGGGAGTCTGATTACGCGTCCGTGGATTGATACTCGGTACATATTGATACTATATTGCATACGACTGGTACGCTTGCCCTAGTGTGTGATTTGGTCACTCAGTATTTACCATTTTTAACTTGACCACATTTTTATATATCCAAATTGACACATCACATATATATAATTATAAAAATAAATACGTATGTATACGTATATTATTAAGAGTGCCCCAAGCCCTAGAAACTTTAATAGTTATGTTTTATAATAGTTCAGGGGTTAAAGATGGCATTTGGGAAAGTTCTAGGCTTGTTTGAGAAGCAAAAGAGGAGCTCATGACAAGTGTCAGTTTTTGGTTGATTTGGTGTCATATTCACTTGCCATGTGTCATGTTCACCACTCTTAGGTGTCAATATTTATGCTTAGTCATCATTCTATGTGTAAGAATCAGGTTAGGAGTGTTTGGCTATAAATAGGCCATAAATCCATCCATTTTTCCTTGCCAATTTCCGAATTCCAAACCGAAAAACCCTAGTTCGAACCAGAAACTTCACGGGTCGATTTCTCTTAAACCATAAAGAGTTAGTAGCCGAAATTTTGCAGTCAAGCTTTTACAGGTATGATCTAAAATTACCTCTTTCAGTTTTTGCTAAATCGATTCCTAAGTATGATTTTTAAAACTATGCTCAAATTAGGGTCCTTGAGCTTGTTTGGATAAAATTGGATGATCGGGTGGGAATTAGGGCCTGAGTTTGGTAGGTAATCCTAAAATAATGTTTTTTAAGAAAGCCCTAAACTTTTTTTCACAAAAAGAAAAGGTTTGGTATGATTTTTAGAAGCGGGTCAAAATTAGGGTTTTCTAGACATGGTTTTGATAAAATTTAATGATCGGGCTTGATTTAAGGTTCCATCTTTTGAAGGATATCATAAAATGATATTATAACAAAAGACCTAAGTTTATTTGATGAGAAAAGGATTTTTGATGTTAACTTGGGGATTACGTCAAAATTTGGGTTTTGGAAGATAATTGTCAAATATTGGGATGACCATAAAGTATTGGATGTTGATTTTTGGTATTAGAGCATGTTTACATGTATATTAAATATATATGAGTTCAAATTTTGATAATCAATAATTAAGCTACTCGGTGCAACGATTGTAGTAATTCCGTCTCATGGTCGTCAATGACGCCTACACGGCCGGTAACGATCGTCACCAAATTCAAAACCCTGTGACTATTCCTCATAGTAATCCCGCCTAAATGATCTGTCATGAGGAAACATGAGTGGTAAACGTTAAGGAACAAAGACTTGAAAAAGATATAACAAAAGTATGTAAAGGGGTAAAATGGTCATTTTGGTAATTAAGGGTATTAACCAATAAATAATTGGGTTTTGGATAATGGGGTAAGTCTTAAATGTTAGTTAACCTCTAGGATGTCTTGATAGGGACATTACATTAAAGCCGTTAAATAACTGGTTCACGAGGACTTAAAGATTAATAGCTTCGCAAACCTAAGGTGAATTCTATAAGCCTACTTTTAAATGTTTTAAATGTTTTAAACGTTTTTGGGCTGGCATACATACTGTGTTATGAAAAGTGTTTCCCAACGCTTATAAGTGTTGTTAAGTGATATTATTCATTGGGATTGACTATGTGATAATATGCATGTGAATTAAGTATATTATGTGCTATACTCTGCTTTGATATTAAATGTCCAAGTGATGAGGGAATTGTTAATAGACGTATAGTGAGTATGTAGGTATATACGAGAACTAATGATACATTTGCTTTATATATTATGTGGTGGATACGCCGCTGGTACTTCCTATATATAAGCATAACAATATTAGTTACCCGGTATATCAGTAGTGTATAAACTCTAGTAGTAAATTGGGAAATGATCATTAGTTGCAATATATGAATACATTATCACTGTCTACTAATAAACCTAAGGCTCTTGGGTATTTGATTAAAGGTAGGTAGTGGTATTGTGAAGGTTGGGGATTGCTAGTAAGACACTCGTTATTGAATGAGTTGAACAGGTTAAGTAAAGCAATCCGTAAGGTCATGGAGTGGATAGTACAGATGGGGCTCATGAAATAGGGAGACAAAAAGGGTAGTATTTCTCTAGCCGGTGTACGGAAGGGCCTACGTAAGGTAGTGAGACTGGCCATATTGGGATGCCTGGATGGGAAGGATCTGTTTGATAGTCGACAATACTTTTCTACCCTAAGGTGTACTTGATAACCATAAGTGACCAGATACTCTTTAGGCTGCTCCGGGGTAGCAGATAAAGAATGAGGCATAGCAAGACATTGCTAGTGCAAGGAATATTGAATTTAATTAACTAGGAAGGGTTATGGGTTTGATGTTCCTGTTTGAATAGATTCCTAGTTATGTGTAAATTCTGATGTGTTGTATAATTCTGTTATGTTTTATACTTGTTAAAAGTTTACTAATGGGGTCAAGTAGACCCGGGAGAACTTGATTTGTCTTGCAGATCAAGAAAGAGTTTTTAGAAACTTAGAACTCACCAGCTTTAAGCTGACTTTTTATGTATGTATGTCAGGTGATGGTGAGACTTCTGGAAGTAAGGATAGGACATTGGTGATAAGGAAATGAATGGGCAAACTATCAAGAGGAAGCTTGTTGGACCGCTGGCATAGACCTAGATAATTAAAGTTTATGTAACATTTAGTTTACTGTTGTAACTTGGCAATACGAATAAAGTTTTTAATATTTCCGTTGCGTTAGTATCTCTGTTATACCATGTGTTCTTGTGTAACTCCGACACGTGATCCCTCCTGGAGCCAAGTCTGGGAGTGGGCGTCACATGAATACTTTCTGATTTAATGCCGAGCCTACCAAGCACATCGAACAATGATCTTATAGCTTTTTCATCTAATTTATCCACGAGTCAGACACGTAAGCCAATGTACCATCATTTCCCAATTATGTTGCATACAATTTCTCATTTTTTAATGTTTTTTTTTTGTATTTTCTGTTTTTCCATGTTTTTGTATTTTTCCTTCCCCCCCCCCCCCCCCCACCCCCTTAAAATAAAAACTCTATTTTTGGATTTTCATTTTAACAAAAACAAAAAGACACAATTTTTGGTATGTTCAATTTTCTCCCCCTAAACTACATACGAAATGTAAAAGAAAGAAAATTGACCTTTCGACATGGATACCTTTCACGTTTAGCTTTAAAAAAAAAACAGTTTTTGAAATTTTATATTCCTTGAAATATAACTTAAATCAGCAGAATACTTCTCCATCAGCAACTTTTCAATCACCGATAGGTCTTTTAAAAGTACCTGCACACTGGTCAAACACGTTAGTTTATAAATGACCCGAAGCGAATCGCTTCTGGTCGACCAGTATCTTGGTTTCCTTTCGAAACCACTTTAGGTTTCCAAATTTGTTGTTTTGGACTAGTCACAGTCGATTGTGACGAACAACCTACATATGGAATATTTTGAAAACGAGGAATAAATCTTCCTTGAGTGTTGTGAATATTCATCAAATACTCTGCCATATTCGTCAATGAATCTATGTTTGGCAGATTTACCAACAATTGGAACGTTTCCTCTTTTCGATGTAGAAGCAGCAGAAACCGGGCAATCTTGTGCCATATGCCCCTTTTGTCGGCAATTGTAACACAAGCGATTGTTGACATTTCGGCGTTTCGGAATCTGCAAAGATTCACAAACATTAACATCTCCAAAATGATCATAAAAAGAATCGAATACCTGATAGCGATGATCATTAACCCATTTGGATGTCGGGCTCTTTGGAGCAGAATTTGAACCTCCAGAAGAATATTTAGCAGTTTGTTTCTTCTTGGTCTTTGGAGCATCAGCAGATTTGATAAAAACCTCAGCTATTTTCCTCAATTCCACACAGTGAAGTGGAAACTCCATATCAGAGAATATTTGATCTGAGCCTTTGAGTTTATAAAATCGCTCCGGTTGAACTTTTTCAGCTTTGAACACATCTTTCTTTACTTGCTTCAAATTGACTTTATACAAATATTGTTGCTGTTGAACCTTAGAAACATTCACTTTAACCTGTTTCTTTTGAAATCCCAAACCTGTATGTTTTCCAGAAACCTTCTCTTTTGAACCAGATGTTTTATGCCTGGTCTTTGCAAAATGAGAGATCTCTACTTTGATCTTGGTAATATCCTTTGGAGCATCAACAATAGTTTCAACAATATCAGTTGTTGAACTTGCAGATTTCTCTTTGCCATTAGATGAAGAACCAGACACACCTTTGTAACTTCAGAATTTTCAGCATCCTTGCCTTTGTTCGCTTTCTTTTCTTTAACATATTTGGAACCAACAAACTCAGAATAATCACCAGTCTCAACCTTGTCTTTCAAATCATGAATTCCTTCTTTGAGACTTCCTGGTGGTGACACAGTTTTATTGAACATCTTCTCAAAGTTGTCATCTTTGACCAAGAAACTTGTAAAAGATTGTGAATTAGTAACATTGTTCAAAAGACGTTTTGAATCAATGACTTCTACTTTCATATCAGAAATCTTTTGTTGAGCTTCAGCCAACTCCTTTTCGGTTGCAATCAGCTTCTTTGCCACTTTATGAGTTTCATACTTTTGCAATCTTAACTCATCTAGTCCAGCCCATAAATCCTTCTACAGCTTATCTTCATTTCTTTTCTGAATATCTAAATTTGCATTTTGCAACTTGTTCACACGAACCAACTCCCTCTTCTCATCAAGTAACTTTTCCATATCAAGCTGATAAGATTGAATCTTAATAGCTTGGTCATTAGAAAGTTTAGTAAGCGTATCAATTCTGGACTTTGAAAAGATTTTGAAAATCATTTGCTGTATCTGCAGCATCATCCTTCCATTTATTCGCTTCTTGAACTAATGCAGCATTTTCTTCAGATAACTTTGTAATTTTTTGTTCAAATGCATGTTTAACACTTTGAAATTTGGATTCTTTCTCAACCACCTCTGCTTGAAAATCTGAAAACTTTTCTTTCTGAGAAGAGAATTCTTGAATTAGATCTTCTAACTTTTGTTGTTCATTTTCCAATTCTTCTATCCTTCTTTTATTTTCCTCAATCAACAACCCATTTTCCTTTATCAATCCTTGAATCTTCTTGTCTTTCTGAGAACAAAACTCACAAACAGATTCATAGCCACTATTTCCAGAACCACTTATTTCAGATTCAGAATCAGTTACTTCTACTTCATCATCACTATGAACAACTTGAGCAATCAGAGCACGAAATGCAGACTCATCATCAAGTTCACCAGTAGTCCAATCATAATCTACATGCCAGGGTTTTGATGCAGAAGTAATAGCAGTTAAAGCAATTGGTTGAGAATCATCAGAAGTTCGTCCCCAGTTATATTGTTTATCAACTTGAGAAACTAAAGCTGTTGGAGACTTTGATGAAGATGCATTTGTTTTTGAACATTCACGAGCAAAAAGTCCAAAATTAGAACATTTGAAACATTTTGCCTTTGATTTATCTATTCTAACCTTGCCATCCGGATTTAAACTTTGATAGACTGTCTTCTTTTGAATCTTTTAACTCTTTGAGCTAACATCGCCAGTTGCCAATTTATATCCATTTACTCAAGATTATCAGGATCAATCTGATCAAAATCTTCTTTAATCAGATTAGATGTTGTCAAACCACCATTCAGCAATCGATAATAGGAAGATAATAAAGCAGAAATTAATGCCAAATGTTCATCAGGTGTTTTTGCTGAAAATGAAGTCTGAGGTGGATTTGATGAATCAACACCAAATGATTTAGACTTCGCATTAATACTCTTGATGAATTTCCAGAATTTCCTGAACCATGACCAGCAACAAAAGCTGTTTGAGGTGGATTTGATAAATCAACACCAAATGATTTAGACTTCGCATTAATACTTGCAGAATTTTGACCATGATACAATTCCGGATTTTGCAGTTGAGCAGTTGATTTATTTGATGTCATCATTTCCATTTCTCTAGCATGAAGCTTTCCAGTCAAATCATGAAATGATAATGCAGAATATTCTTTATCATGAGTAAGCAATAACACATAGTTTTCTCACTTTTCTGGTAATGCTTCCATCAATTTCTCTTTCAATTCCTCCTCGGTCTTTTCAATTTTAACCACTTTCATCTCACTAATCAAATGTGAAAACCTTGAAACCAGAGCAGAAATATTTTCTTTTTCATACTGTTGAAAGTTTTTAAATTCCTTGTTTAACACTTTTCGTCTACTCTTTTTTATATTGGTCATTGCCTTCACATCGAGCAGATAAAGCATCCCATAACTGTTTAGCTTTCTTGCAAGTGCTGAATTGATGTAACAGCTCAGTAGGTAAAGACATTGTAAGATAACCATAAACTTTTTGTTCAAGCTCATAACTTTTTCTTTCATCCTTATCAAAATCTTGAATTTCTTTATACTCTCCATCTTCAATTGGACGTACATACAACGTTCGAATCGGAATCCATAAATCAATATCAATTGCGATGATGTATGCAGAAAAACGTTGCTTCCAATTTTGATAATCTTCCAATTTTAACAGCTTAGGAACTTTTTGAAAATGCGTGAGCATCGGATCGTCTACTCAAACTAGCTAATCGGACATCGAAACGTAATTAACCGATTGATTTATTGATCAATGAAGAACAATTACAATCAGTAAACACTCAGATACAACCTCGGAGAATACACACTCAAAAACACACACTTAACAGATCTCGCACGCTCAGAACTCCTCAATTACAAAGACCAAACATCTATATATACTAGCTGGTCCGAGCTTCGGCCGAACTTCAGGTTCGGCCAGTCCGAACTTCAGGTTCGGACCTAGTTCGGCCAGACCTAGTTTGACATGATCTTGTACTTTATTTGATACTTCACACGACGCACATATCAGGTATCAACAAACTCCCCCTCGTCGTGTGTAGTATCTCTTCAACATCATCAACTTTATATCTTCAACCAAGCTCTCCCGTCAAGTGTAGAATCCGTTTATTCAATGAAATAAATCTTCAAACAAACTCCTTCTCAACTCGTTCGTAGCTTGATCTTGAATACTTGATGACATTTTAGTGTATCCCTGGTCTTTCATCCACATCTTCAGAAGACTTGAAGTTGTGATCACTTGCACATAGCAACCTGCTCAAACTTTTAAATAATCTTAGCGCAAAACGTCTCTTAGAGACTCCAAGATATGATTTTGAAAATTGATTTGTATCACGTGTTGAGCGGATCGAAAATAAAGCAGAAACAAAATCTTTTTGATTTTTCAAAGATTATGCTAAAACACACCAAAAATCTTTTTGTTCTTTTCTGAAATCAAATGAAATCACAATACAGAATCAAACACTATTTTTGGTATGAGAAAGATCACTATATGGGATCATATTGAACATAACGCACTGAACTGCACTTCAATTTTAATTAATCGAAGCACATAAGTCATGCTGATTGCCGGTATAATTTGTCCAACTTAAACTCAGGCAGAATCATACTCATAACATCTGGATATGTTAAGATATTGATTAGATTTGCTTTGACCAGTGTATCCCACACTATTAGGCATAAACACACATTTTCAGTTTTTCTTTTCTTTTTCCTTTTGTGTGACAACACTTGTGACTTTTCACAATGCATAATATTTTCATGATATCGTCAACTGTGTTCCATGCAAAAAGAAATAAGAACGTTAAATCGTCTACCTTAAGTTTGATCTTTCGATACGCTGATAAGGCCTCTGATTTAACAAAATAAGAAAATAAAACAAGTTGAAATTATATAACCCAACAACAATCAGGTCGGTACTCCCATACACACAGAGAAGGTCCGATGAGTTATACAAAACACCAAAGAAAATACAGCAGAATGTCAAATGAACAACAATCAGGTCGATCTTTCGATACGCAGAGAAAGTCCGATCCTTTGACAAAATAAAGAAAATCAAACAAGTTTAAATCTTTGCAAAATGAACGCATGTATACACAGTGACTTCTCATTTTGAATTTCACACTTATTTTTCTTTTTGTGTCATGACGTATGCATCAAGATGTTATCCACATGGTCAAGCATTAGTATTTAGTGTATATCACATCTGAAAAACTTTCTGATTTGCTGAGCCTACCAAGCATATCAAACAATGATCTTATGGCTCTTTCATCTACTCTATCCATGAGTCAGATACGTAAGCCAATGTACCATCATTTCCCAATGATCAATTTCTCAAAATTTTATATTTTTATATTTGGCATGTATTCACCTTCCTTCATTATATATTTGGCATGTATTCACCTTCTCCCCATAACAACAGTGACTTCTCATTTTGAATTTCACACTTATTTTTCTTTTTGTGTCATGACGTATGCATCAAGATGTTATCCACATGGTCAAGCATTAGTATTTAGTGTATATCACATCTGAAAAACTTTCTGATTTGCCGAGCCTACCAAGCATATCAAACAATGATCTTATGGCTCTTTCATCTACTCTATCCATGAGTCAGATACGTAAGCCAATGTACCATCATTTCCCAATGATCAATTTCTCACAATTTTATATTTTTATATTTGGCATGTATTTCACCTTCTTTCATTATATATTTGGCATGTATTCACCTTCTCCCCATAACATGCAATTTCTCAATTACTCCCCCTTACTTAAAATTCTCCCCCTTAAAATGAAAACTCTAATTTTGAATTTTCATTTTACACAAAAACAAGACTCCATTTTTGGGTTTTTTTTAAGAAAATTTAGAAACAAAGAAAAGTGATCAATCAACACGGATATGGTGCAATTTTAAAAATTCAGAAAATTTGCGGTGTAGAAAGATTTATCATGAAATTTAAGTTAAGTAGAATACTCCTCCATCAACAACTTTTACAATCGTCGATAGGTCTTCTAGAAGTACCTGCACACTGGCAACCTAATTAGACCAAAAATGACCCGAAGCGAATCGCTTCTGGTCAACCAGTGTCCTTATTTTGCTTAGAAACCACCTTAGGCTTCCATTGCTGTTGTTTTGGTAAGTCAGCTTTTGATGAACCAATCACAGATGACTGTGATGGGGAACCTACATTTTGAGTTTTTGGACACATTGGAACAAAACGTTTTTGTTTATGAAAGAATGTAGGTTCAACTTCATCAAAAACTCTACCTTGTTCATCAAAGAACTTTGTTGTGGCAAGTTTACCAAAAACTGATTTCTTGTGAAATCTCTGGGGTGAATCAGCAGGTATTGGACAATCTTTTTCCATATGTTCTGGTAGGCGACAAATATAACAAATTCTTGTCATTTTGTTCCATCGTTGATGTACCTACGAAGAACACACATGAATATCTCGAACATGATCAGAATGAGAATCATATACCTGATGCCTGTGATCATGTACCCATTTGGATGTAGGGCTTCGAGATTGAGAACTTGAAGAAGAAATGGTAGCTTTCACAAAGACCTCAGCAATCTTCCAAGCATCAACACAATGAAGTGGAAATTATTTGTCAGAAAATAAGTGATCCGAACCTTCAGTTTGTAAAACCGCTCGGGTTGAATTTTATCAGCTTGAAAAACTTCATTCTTCACTTGTTTCATCTTTAATTTCTTCAAATCATGAGATGAGGATGCTGGAACCTTCTCAGCTTTGTCTTTCATCCCGTGAAAACCCAAACCTTCATGCTTTCCAGAAATCTTCTCCTTAGATGAACAATGTCCATTCTTTGCTGATCGAGAAAATTCAGCTTTTACTTCTGTTACATTCTTTTGATCATAGAAAATCGTTTCATCAAACTCAGGTTGAGACTGAATCTTGTCACTAGAAGTAGCCGACTTCTCATTATCAGCAGAAGACGAATCAGGTACAAACTTTGGTGCAGGAGAAACTTCATATTTCTTGTCCTTCTTCTTCTTATTCTTCCTTTTCTTTTTTGTCATCACTACTTTCTCATCCTCAACAGTAGATGATGAAACCTTTGAATAATCAAATTCGTCAACTTGTTCCTTCACTTCTTTGAAAGCTTCTTTGATATGAGCAGGGGGTGATCCTGTTTTATCAAACATTTTCTCAAAATTTGCATCATTAGCTAAGAAGCTTGTGAACACTTGAGAATTTGAAACATTGTTGAGCAATCTGTGAGCATCAAGAACTTGAATTTTAAGATCAGAAATTTGCTATTGAGCCTAAGCGAATTCCTTTTCTTTAGCTATCAATCGCTTAGCAACCTTGTGAGTTTCAAACTTTTACAAGCGCACATTATCCAAACCTTCAAATAACTCTTCCTTTAATTTATCTTCATTACGCTTTTGAATTTCCAAATTTGCAGCTTGAACCTTGTTGACACGAACTAACTCCCGTTTCTCATCCAACAACGTTCCTATGTCAACTTGATATGCGTCAATTTTAGCAATTGATTCTTCAACATTATTTGTAAGCATATTAAACTTGACCTTTGATTTATCAAACAAATCTGTGAAATCAGAAGCAGTATCCTCCGCTTCATCCTTCCATTTCTTGATTCTTTTATCAACTCATCTCTTTCTTCACATAACTTTGCTTTTGCACATTCAACATCTCTTTTTTCTTGTTTAGAAATTTCTAAAACTTCATTCAACATTTTGATTTCGGTAGTCAAACACTCATTCTTCTAAACCAACTCCTTTTCATGTTCTTTTGCAATCTTTAAATCTGATTGAATCAAATTGAATTCCTCATAAAGCTTTTGAAGTTTATCCAACAGAGAAGAATTTTCTTTCACCAAACTCTCCAAGTTTTCAGCAGATTCATAAGAACTTGAATTTGAACTAATATCTGAACTAGTATCTAAACAAAAATCCTCTTGTTGATCATGAGTAACTATCAAAGCAGATGAATCATACCCAAATTGTTGACCTCAATCATAAACACCATCTTTTTGAACTGTTAAAGCTGTCGCCTTGCCTGCATTATTGGATGATGGTTGAGTAATACCAGGCTTACTTGATAAGTTCGGACCAGATTTCTATTGACATTCTTTGGCAAAATGGCCAAGCTTGGAACACTTATAGCACTTTAATTTTGACTTATCAAATCCTAATTGGCCATTGTAATCAACTGAACCCAGGTTATGCTTTTTGAAAAATCGTTTCGATCGTTGACCTAGCATAGCATATTGCCAAGCTAAATCTGATTCAATCAATTGATCATCATCAAGCTCATTAAGATCATCTCTTGTAATTTTGGCATCAGCAACATCTTTGATAATCATTCCAAAAGAATATGTAATCAAGGCAGAAATCATATTTGCACAATCAGATGTAGAGTCGACAGAAAAAGCACTCTGATTTGATGAATTTGGAATTGTAAAGCTACAACCCCGTGAAAAAATATTATCAGAATTTCCAGAACTTCCTGACAAGAAAGCAACACTTGGTGCAGAATTTAAATTTGACTTAGATTTAGCACTCATGCTTGCACTATTCTCACCATGATATAATGCAGGATTCTGTAAAGTAGCAGTTGATTTCTTGGAATTTAACATTTCCATTTCTCAAGCATGAAGTTTTCCAACAAGCTCGTGGAATGTTAATGCAGAATAATCCTTATCATGAGTAAGAAGCAAAACATAATTTTACCACTTTTCAGGCAATGCTTCCATAATCTTTTCCTTCAAATCAGCATCCGACTTGTCAATTCCAACAACTTTTAATTCACTAATTAGATGAGAAAATCGAGAAACCAAAGCAGTAATGTTCTCATTGTCATAATGTTGAAAATTATCGAATTCCTTATTAAGCACTTTCTTCCGACTTTTCTTGTAGTCATCATTACCCTCACATCTTGCTGATAAAGCATCCCACAATTGTTTTGATTTCTTGCACGTGCTGAATTGATGTAACAACTCAGTTGGTAATGCCATGGTAAGATAACCAAATGCCTTTCGTTCAAGTTCATAAGCTTTCCTTTCAGTGTTATGAAAAGTATGAACTTCCTTGAAATCTCCCGCATCAGTCGGATGTTGATAAAGTGTCTTGATTGGATTCCACAAATCGATATCATTCATACTTATATAAGCCGAAAATCGTTGTTTCCAATTATGATAATCCTCCAACTTCATCATTTTTGGAACTTTCTGAATTGTTCCGATTTCATTATCAAAGTTTGACATAGTTTGCATAGCACTTTGCATCGCAGAAAACGCGTGAAATTCTGACATTGTTGAAAAAATGTGATTCTGTCGGCCGAACTTGCTCCGAACCTTACACTGCTGTCCAAACCTACTCCGAACCTTATACGAACCCAAATCCAATTCCGGACTAGCTCCGAACCTTGACCGAATCAAATTCAATTGCCGAAGACCCGCCGAACTAGCCCCGAACCTAGACTTAACCCCGAACCTTGTCCGAACTAGTGACCGAACACCGAAAACCCCGAACCTTGACCGAGCTTACGCCGAACTCTCACCGAAGACTGTCTGAATGACGACCGAACTGCAAGTTCGGAGCAGTTACTCCGAACCTGATCAAGAGACTCCGAACTTCGAACTCATTTTTCAAAAACGAGCGAAAAATGACTGATTTTGACGAAACTCGTTACTGTGGATCAGTAAAACCGATAGAAAGTGATTTAAAAACAATTTTGACACCAAACACTCGATAGAAATGATGAACAACACGAAAACAATCTCGAGAAACACTAAAAATGCTTCAAAAATCCGAAAATAGCAACCACAGATCAGTAGAGTGAACCAGAAAGCTCTGATACCACTTGAAAATGCGTGAGCATCGGATCGTCTACTCGATCTAGCTAATCGGACATCGAAACGTAATTAACCGATTAATTTATTGATCAATGAAGAACAATTACAATCAGTAAACACTCAGATACAACCTCAGAGAATACACACTCAGAAACACACACTTAAACTCAGAGAATTACAAAGACCAAACATCTGTATATACTAGCTGGTCCGAGCTTTGGCCGAACCTCAGGTTCGGCCAGTCCGAACTTTAGGTTCGGACCTAGTTCGGCCACACCTAGTTTGACATGATCTTGTACTTTATTTGATACTTCACACGACGCACATAGGTATCAACACTTTCTGACTTTTTCCTATTTCATTATCAAAATTGAGCATAACTTGTACCGTGCTTTGCATAGTCGCAAACGCTTGAAAATCAGACATTTTTCACCGAAAATGATACTTCAAAAACTTCGAACTAAAAAACGAAGGTCTTCTAAGTGGATTTTGGGTGTCAAAATGGAGGATACTAGTCGTTAGGCGATAAAACGTGTAGATCTCGTCGAGACAGTCGTTTTGGCTGGTATTGGGTTCCGTAACTCTTAACAGTTCTCAAGTTACGTCAGTTTTAGTAAACACATATATTCTACCAACGTACCAAAACAATCTCAGCGGACCAAATTAATCAACGAACCAAATGAACCTGCGGACCAGAAACGGACCAGATTATCTCAGCGTACCAGATTTGGTTCGGCGGACCAGATTTGGTTCGGCGGACAAGAAAATAACTGCCACGGACCAGATTTGAAGATTGCCTAGCGAACCATCGGCGGACCAACGACGGACCATTTTTTCTTGAGGCGGACCAGAAACGTACCACACTGAATTTGACGGATTTTCGTGAATTTTGACAATTTGGACTTGAATTTGCTTCAGAAAGATGCGAAAACTCACTTGGAACACTCCGAAATCATTTTTAGCTCCAGAAACACTCGGAATTGGAAGAATCTGATGAAAAACCTAATAAACCCAAACTTTCTCTCTGTAAATGAAATTGCCTAAGCGTGAGGAATCTTCTACTTAGCCGTATAGAAATCAATGTAAACGAGTAAAACACAAAGAGTAAATACAACTGAGACTTGTATTAACCACAGAGACCACAAAGTACACTCAGAGAAAGTTATGACACGGAAGCTCCCTAATTCTATACAAGACAAACCTATTTATAGGCTGAAATCACGACTGGCCGAACCTCAGGTTCGGCCAAGCTTCGGCGGCTCCGAACCTGGAGTTCGGCCAAGGTTCGGCCAACCCTAAACTTGCACGATCCGTCTTGTTCTCGATACTTCACATGACGATCAGGAACCATGTATCAACAAACTCCCCCTCGGCATGTGCAGTATCATCTCCTCTTAATAAAACTTGTATCTTGTATCTTCAATCAAACTCCTCCTCGATCTAGACGATGAGTTCAATCTTGAATACTTGATATTGCAACGTGTGTAGTCTCTTTATCAACAATCTTCAGAAGACTTGAAGTTGTGATGTTCTCTTCCACTTAGAAACCTGCCAACATAAATAATCCTGGCGCAAAACGTCTCTTCGAGACTCCAAGATATCTTGATTTTGAAAATGATTTCGTATTCCGTGTTGATCAATCGAAAACAAATCAGAAACAAAATCTTTTTGGCTTTTAGAAAGTTTATATCAAAACACACCTAAAATCTTTTTGGTATTTTCTGATAATGAAAAATAAATGCCATACAGAATCAGACACTATTTTTATCTTTTGTGAGAAAGATCACAAACTTGGGATCATATTGATCATAACATGCTGAACTACACTTCAATTTCGATTATTGTAGCACATAAACCATGTCGATTGCAGATATAATTTGTCCAATTTTAAACTCTGGCACAATCATACTCATAACATCTGGATATGTTAATGTATGTATTAGATTTGCATTGACCAGTGTACCCCACACTATCAGACATACTCAGATATGCTTTGCTTATCACATTTTGTGATTTCATTTGTGATTTTAATCACATAATGATTGTAACCATGATATAGTCAACTGTGTTCCATGCAAAAAGAAATAAGAACGTTAAATCGTCTACCTTAAGGTCGATCTTTCGATACGCAGATAAGGCCTCGGATTTAACAAAATAAGAAAATAAAACAAGTTGAAATTGTATAACTCAACAACAATCAGGTCGGTACTCCCGTACACGCAGAGAAAGTCCGATGAGTTATACGAAACACCAAAGAAAATAAAGCAGAACGTCAAACGAACAACGATCAGGTCGGTCTTTCGACACGCAGAGAAAGTCCGATCGTTTGACAAAATAAAGAAAATCAAACAAGTTTAAATCTTTGCAAAATGAACACATGTATACACAGTGACTTCTCATTTTATTTTTCACATATCTTTTTCTTGATATATCATGAGATATGCATCAAGATGTTGTCCACTAGGTCAAGCATCAGATTTAGTGTATATCACATTTGTATACTTTCTGATTTGCCGAGCCTACCTTGCACATCGATCAAATGGTCTTATGGCTTTTTCACTTACTTTATCCATGAGTCAGACGATGTCAGCCAATGTACCATCATTTCCCAAACATGTCGGATACAATTTCTCATTTTTCAATGTTTTTGGCTTTTTGCATTTTTCAATGTTTTTGTCTTTTTCAAATTTCTCCCCCTAAAAATGACAACTCTATTTATAGATTTTCATTTTTACTATTTGAAAAACAACACACTATTTTTGTATTTTTGCAAAAACAAACTCCCCCTCAAAATGAGACGGAGTGAAAAACCAAGAAAAATTGATCAACCAACACGAATACTTGCAGTTTAAGTCTTGTTGAAAAACAAAATTGATTTTGAAATTCAGATTAATTAGAACAGATATTTCACAATCAGCAATTATTCAATCACTGAAAGGTCTTCCTGAAACACCTGTTGACACCAAATAAATCATTAGTCGCTCTGGGATCGACCCGATGTAACATCGTCGGGTCGCCCGGTGTCTTCCACAAAGTCTTTGTTGGCCTTGGAAACAACTTTTGGTTTCCAAATTTGTAAAATTTTCAATTTTTGATCAGAACCTGAATCAGACTCAACCGACGTACTTGGTTTAGACCAAGACGATTTACGAGTTGATTTCATCTTTGGGGACCATGGTTCATCAAAAATTTGACCTTTGTTATCCACATATTTGGCAGTGTTGTGGATATATGCAGTCGTCGGACAATCAGCAGCTAAGATGTCCTGGTTGACGACATACATAACAAAGTCTTTCTCTAAACACATTTGAAAATTGATTTTGATTTTGAAAAACCAGATGAATGCTCAGAATCAAAATTGTCAAAGAAATCATCAGAGGAATCATACCTAGGAGATGGACTCCTTGAAGATGACGATCTTCCAGAATAGTAAGTGAATTCCTTCTGAGATGGTGATTTCTTTGCATTCTTTGCTTTAGGAGCCTTGATCAGCTTTCACTGGTTTCTTTATTTGAATCTGGTTCTTCCTTCACAACAAAACCCAAACCTTTGTGTTTGGAACCTGAAAACCTTTGAAGTACTTGAAGAAGAACCCGAAGCTTCTCTCGCCTTAGCTTCACTTGTGAATTTAGCTTTAATATCTTTCAGCTTGTTCTTCTCAACCAAAACTTTGTCTTCTTCAGTTGCAGATGAAGAACTTGACTCAACCTTATCAAAAACCTTTTCATTCTCCAACAAAACAGACTTTGACAGCAAATTTTGGAGCTTCACCCAAAGGCTTTTCCTTCTTTTTGGACTTAGATTTGTTCTTCTTGGGTGGAGTAGCAAACTTGGAATAATCATGCAATTCATCTTTTGGATCAATCTGAGCAGCAGTAACTTCAGTTAAATCCACTGGTTGAGGAACCAAGTGAACATCAGCCTTCTGAGAACTATCTGAACTCTGATCCTGCTTGTATAAGAAATTTAGCATTGTTGGTGATAAATTGCAATTCTTCACTTGCCGCTTCAACTCCAAAATCTCCAGTTTTAAATCATTGATCTTTTGTTGAGCGTCAAAAACTTCTTTCTGTGACTTGATGAATTTTGCATTGAGATCATCATATTCATAAGTTTGTAGCTTTCGGATCTCACATTCAGCAAATAATTCTTCAAGAACACTTTCTCTCTTTTTCTTGTAAATCTCAACATCCTTTAGTCAAAACTTCATTTTTATCACGATAGAGAGTATTCTCATCTTGAAGCATAGAAATTTTGTTCTGAAGCTTTTCAACAGTAACAGCAGTTGTAGCAATAAGAGCAGTTGCTTCTTCATACTTTTTCTGAACCGGATAACTTTTCTCAAACAAATTTTCAAAATCTTGAGCTGCATCTAAAGCTTCAGCTTTTGCTTTCTCACACTCTTCAGTCAATGTTGCTTTCTCTTTTAAAACATCTTCATGAACATGAACCAACTCATAATACTTCTTTTGAAAATCTTCCAATTCTTGCTTTAACACCACTATCTCTTCAGTCGAAATTTGACGACTTTGTTCAAAACTTGCAATCTCCTGAAGAAATTTCTTACATTTAAGACATTCAGTCTCTTCAACCTTTGAACTCGTCAGAGACTCTGAGGTTAATTCTTCTTGAACCAAAGATACACTTGAATAAGAATCAGAATCAGTTAAAATGCTATCATCATCAATATGACGAACAGTCAAAGCAATTGCAGGTTTAGAATTATTCCTTTTAGCTTCAGTATCTGCATTCCATGCAAATTCATTTGAATGTGGAAAAGTATTGAGTCCAATCATGAACAAGATTAGCAGATTTCATCTCAACCTTCTCAACTTTATTTGGTGAATGATAAACTAAATGTGCATGTTGACCAGTCTTCAATTTATGATCTGCAGAACTTGGACATTCTCGAGCAAAGTGACCATAATTTGCACACTTGTAACATTTTACCTTCGATTTATCCAAACCAATCTTACCCTCCTGATTCAATCTCTTCTTCCCAGTTCTGTTAAAAAATTTCTTCGTTCGTCGAACCAGCATTGCATACTGCCAATTTAGATCCATTTCCTCCAAATGATCATAATCAATCTGATCATAATCTTCATTTGCTAACTCAGCATTACTCACAGCACCCGTGATAACACCAAAATACGAAGATACCAATGCAGACATTAAAGCATTATAATCATCGATAGTTTGAGCAGACAATGCAGTTTGATTTGAAGAACTTGGAACAGAAACAGTACAACCAGCAGAAGAATAACTTGAAGATTCAGATTTACCTGCCAGAAAGGCTGTTGGAGGTGCAGAATTAAGAATATTCGATTTCCCAACATTCATTGTAGAATCATTTTCACCATGATACACTGCAGGATTCTGAATTTGTGTAGGAAGAGACTTGTTCACCATCAATTCCATATCCCTAGCCTGAATTCTTTGAACTAAATCATTGAAAGACAATCCTTGAAAATCCTTGTCATGAGTAATCATCATAACATAATTCTCCCATTTTTCAGGTAGAGCTTCCAAAATCTTCTCTTTCATATCAGCTTCGTCTTTAGTAAGATTCACCAAGCGCATTTCACTCATCAGATGAGCAAATCTTGCAATCAGATTGGGAATCGTTTCATTCTGATAATGTTTGAAACTATCAAACTCTTTCTTCAAAACCTTTTGTCGACTTTTCTTGTACTGGTCATTGCCTTCACATCTTTTCTCTAAAGCATCCCATAGACTTTTTGATGTGTAGTTACCAGCAAATTGATGAAGTAACTCTTTAGGCAAAGCCATCGTTAAAGTACCATAAGCCTTTTTCTCTGCTTGATAAGCTTTCTTTTGTTCAGAAGACATTTTTCTTTGAAGAATAGGTTCACCAGTTTCATCTTTAGGGTAAACATATTGCTCAGTGAACGATAACCACATATCAATGTCATTTGTGTCAACATATGCTTCGAACCGTTTAACCCAACTATGATAATCTTCCAACTTTAGCAATTTGGGAACTTTCTGACTTGTTCCAATTTCATTATCATAGTTCATCATCGTTTGCATAGTCGCTTGTACTGAGTTTTGAATGGCCGCGAACGCTTGAAAATCGGACATTTTCGCAAACCAGATTACTGTTCACTCCGAACTTCGTCCGAACCTAATAGACTCTCCGAACTTCCTCCGAACGTGGTCCGAATTCAGAAATACAGTCCGAACTCTCTCCGATCTCACACCGAACCCAGTAAACTCCGAAACCCTCCGATCCTAGTCCGAACTCTCACCGAAAGAACAAAAAGGTCCGAACAACCTCCGAACGAACTCCGAACCAGGAGTTCGGAGCAGTTATGGCCGAGAGTCCTCCGAACTTGACGTGCGGAGCAGTTACGCCGAACGAGGAGTTCGGCCGAACGCGAAATTTCGGAAAAATTTGGAAAAGCTCACTGAAATTGACACTTCTCGAGCTGTAAACACTCAATCAACTGAACACAAACAACCAGAAACATATTGAACGTAAATCATGATGATTTGAACGATGATTTTGAGAAATGAAGATGATAAATGAATTTTGAAACTCAAAAACGTGTATTTGAACTCGAAAACACGAAAAACACTGATCTCCGACTAGTAGAGTAAACCTGTAGCTCTGATACCAATTGAAATTGCCTGAGCGTGAGGATCTTCTACTTAGTCGTATAGAAATCAATGTAAACGAGTAAAACACAAGAGAGTAAATACAACTGAGACTTGTATTAACCACAGAGACCACAAAGTACACTTAGAGAAAGTTATGACACGGAAGCTCTCTAATTCTATACAAGACAAACCTATTTATAGGCTGAAACCACGACTCGCCGAACCTCAGGTTCGGCCAAGCTTCGGCGGCTCCGAACCTGGAGTTCGGCCAAGGTTCGGCCAGACCTAAACTTGCACGATCCGTCTTGTTCTCGATACTTCACATGACGATCAGGAACCATGTATCAACAGTAAAAATCCGAAAATTGATCAAAAACACAGCAGTAGAGCAACCAAATGCTCTGATACCACTTGTAAAACCGAGATACGATCTTACTACTGCATGCTTTGATCAATATAATGAACACGAGATGTAAATAAGAGAATTCTTATTGATCACTTGAAGATACAAAGAAGACTCCCTCTAGTTTCTCTCTCTAGAAAACACACACAAAAGGTGAAGAATGACAGAAGTGTTCAACTGGTTCTAACACAACCTATTTATAGTTAGTGACAAACAGCCTGCGTACCAAATGGTTCACCATCTGGTACGTGCGTACCATATGGTCCGGCGTTCCATTTGGTACGTCACCAATGATATTGTCACAACACCTCACAGACTCGCTCTAATCTAGATACAATACACGAGACACATCATAGCATAAGTATATGCTCTAACATTTCGGGTTATTTCTGACTAACTAAAAACCAAAACAGTGTCATATTGTTTACTTTTTCAGTTTTTCAGTATAATCCATGCTAAAATCACAAAAGGATTTGAAAATACAGAAAACATGAAGAAAAATTAAGACTTTGTGCAAAAATTAACCTAGAGCGCGGCCCATGCCGATCCCAGCAAACTTCTAGAAGATTGACTTTTGCATCTGACACGACACTACCCATGCCACTACCTCAACACAGCCCGTGCTGCTGACATCTGACAAGCATGGCCCGTGCCCGATTCCATTTTCGCCTATAAAGGCGAGTCAGCCTCCCACATCACAATTTGCTCAATTATTTCTCCCCTATAAACTCAAAGGATTCCGGATTTTCCCTCGTTACATCCTCGTGTTAATCAGCTTACTTTGCTATTTTGTCATTTCCTTGATAAAGCACACTACTTCACAATCAAAGTTTGATCACTTAATCAGTTCGGTGATTTTTGACCAAAATAGTTTGGCGCCCACCATGGGGTAATTGGTGCTTCATTCTTTCCACATTTCTCTCACCTTATTTGATCTCTAATTCGAAAAATGTCGACCTAATCGAAATCTGTTTCGGCCTCTGTTTCATCCTCCATCCCTCCTCTTCCTCTTGCTCCAGGAAGCCAAAAGAAAATTGATGATCATCAGAAGAAAGTGGATGCGCAGCTGAAAAAAACAGACTACCCGATATACACGGGATCCCATGAACAATCTATCGATCCCGCTATTATTAACAGAGACATATTTTCTTTGCTCAAGCAGGTGAAAAAGCAGGTGGACGAGCAAAAGAAGACTAATCAGACGGTGATGAAGGAAATCACAGACCTCAAGAAATCCAAGAAGCCTGTGGAAGAGCAGAGCCCCTTATTCCCCAGGCATCTTGATTTTGATGTCTCAGGATCCTCAGACCCACTTTGCTATCAACCGAGATCCCCAACTACGACAAACATGAGCTTTGCTACAACCCCTACACCTAGTTCTCTGGCTTTTGAAAATGCGAAGTTTACCGTTGGATTCTCGGGAGCCGCTCCACCAGAGTTCCCGCAGCCGCGCCCTAAAAATCTATGGACTCTACTATCGCTGGGATTCTCAGCCGTGCCGTCCCAAGAATATCCTTTCTATGCGGGCGGGATCCTCGAGTCGGGATTCCCAAGGATATAAGCACTTTAACCCCTCTGTCTCCGCAGGAATATTCAGGACTGGCTCCTCGAAAGTGCATGACGGAGACATTATTCCATTGCAGACGGCGACGACTATGAAGCCGAGCATTCCAATAAGCTATGGATACGGTCCTAGGATACCGGCTCAGAACCTCAACCCAGGTAATGTGTCTAATTTGATTCCTTAAGTTTATAACCAAGGTGCTCCTTATGATGCTGGTATTCACCCAAATATTTCTAGGGAGCTCCAGAAGCTGAAAGAAATGATATCAAGTGTTCCGGGGATCATGAAGCCTATTCCTGAGGTTCCCTTGGAAAGCCACAAGATTTCGAGGTTTACTTGGCCGATTTCTACTATGGAGATCCTCAAACGTTTCAGACCCCAAGCATGAAACTACATGGCACATTACAGGGAACGCATGGAAATCAATCCTATTCCAACAAACATCAAGGAAGCATGTCTATGCAAGGGCTTTGGTTCAACCTTAACAGGACCAACCATGAAATGGCTACTCAGCATTCCTCCTAATACTATTACTTCATTTTCTCACTTGGTTAACCTATCTAACAATCAGTTTTCTTGCAGCAGAACCTTTGAGAAGCTCACGGGTGACTTATATTGAGTGGTTCAGAAGCCGGATGAGCTGCTCAAGGAATATGTTGCCAGATTTGGATGAGAATCTCGGGAGATTCCTCATCTAGATATGGCAGCAACTGTTGAAGCCTTTAAAATGGGGCTCCGTAAGGATTCCCGTTTTTATGATGATTTGGTGATATCTCCTTGCAGGAATCTTAATGAAGTGCGCAGCAGAGCTCTAATTTTTATCCATTTGGAAGATGACAAGAAGATTCACCAAAGGGTCGATATTCCTAAATATGATCATAGTGGCAAGAAGTCGGAGTCCCCTGGGAAGCAATACAGATCCCGTCCATATTCCAAACCAGACAACCAAAGTATCAATGTTGTAGACCAAAATGATGACGAGGAGGAGTATCCTAAGGTATCGGAATATTGCTTTTCTGTTCATATTGGTGGCTTGATGTGTGCAATGTAGGATCTCGGAGAAAAGGCAAGATGGCCCAGGTAAAATGACGAATAGAGATCCTGGAAAGGCAAGATCAAGTGATGTTCCTACCACGAGGATTTCGGCCACATAACTGATGAGTGCATAGCACTCTGGAAAGAAATCAGCTACTTGCTCAGCAAGGGGCACGTTAAAGATTTGTTAGGCGGGAAGAAGAGCAAGACTCAAGAAGCCGACAAGCTTCCTAAAAGAGAAGCTTCTCCACCCTCGGATGCCCGGATTATTAACTTTAATTCAGGAGGCTCGGATATCAGTGGCACCTCCTATTCATCAGCTAAGAAGCATGCCAAGGAATCAAAGTCTGAACAGGGTGACAGACCTGTCCGGACATCCACCTTAACTCAGGATAAAGTCTCGTTCGATGAAAGTTACCGCTACAATGTTCACGATCCCCATGATGATAGCCTTGTGGAAACTTTATATATAGCTAACCGTTTTGTTTTCAGGATCCTGATAGATAAACGGGAGTTCGGTCAATATCATCCGACTCGACGTGCTCAAGAAAATGGGCATCCCAGAAAGTTAAATTGTTGCAAAATCCTTAGTGTTAGTTGGCTTCAGCGGCGAAACCAATAGCACTTTTGGGGATATCAGGTTACCAGTATATATAGAGGGAGTAAATTGCATGTAAAAATTATGTGTTATAGATTCTCTCTCATATTGCAGCATTATTCTTGGTAGCCCTTGGATACATAAAATGAATGCAGTCCCTCAACTTATCATCAATGCACCAAGCTTCCCACACCATGGGGAGTTGTAAGGATGAAGAGCGACCAAGAAGAAGCCAAAAATTGCTACTCAACATCAATGAATAATACAAAGGATTTTGACGAAAGCATAGCAATTACAGAAGCGAGCACATGCACTTCAGGAGGACAAGGAGCTTGATGTCAAAGAAACCCAGTTGGATCCCGAGAATCCTGAACTCAAGGTGCTCATAGGAACCAGCATCCCAGTGGATACCGAGCAGGAACTGATTCGGCTCCTGAAAGCCAGAACCTCAACTCTTACTTGGAAACATGAGGACATGACAGATATCCCTAAAACACATTATTACTCACAAACTTGGTTTAGATCACTCTTTCAGGCCCATCCATCAGAAGAGAAGGAAGTTCGCTCCCAAAACAAATGCAATCATCCAAGAGGAAGTTGACAAGCTTCTCAAAACAAAGATGATCAGAGAGGTTAAGTACCCTAAATGGTTAGCCAACGTAGATGTGGTTTAAAATAAGTATGGAAAGTGGAGAGTTTGTGTAGATTACACAGACTTGAACAAGGCTTTCCCTTAGGATCCTTTTCCACTTCCACACATCGATGCATTGGTGGACGCCACAGCTAGCCATGAGATGCTTACCTTCATGGATGCCTCATCAGGATTCCACCTGATCCAGATGGAACCCTCTGACCAAGAGCACACGACATTTATAACCCAACAGGTATATATATTGTTATACTGCTATGCCTTTTGGTTTAAGAAATACAGGTGCCACGTACCAGAGATTAGTCAACATGATGTTTAAGGAGCAGCTGGGGGACACAGTGGAGGTCTATATCGATGACATGGTGGTGAAATCCAAAAAAGCTAAGGATCATTTCAGGGATCTCCAGACTGCTTTTGATATTCTCGATCAGTACAACATGAAGTTGAACCCCTCCGAGTGCCACTTTCGGGTGCGAGCTGGAAAGTTCTTGGGATATATGGTTACTGAAAGAGGGATAGAAGCAAGCCCAGATCAGATCAAGGCAATCTTAAATATGAAGTCTCCATCAAATGCTAAGGAGGTACAAAGGTTGACAGGAAGGATAGTGGCACTCAACAGGTTCATTTCAAAATCCTCAGAGAAAAGCAAAGAGTTCTACGATATTCTGAGGAAAAAAAGGAGATTCGAACGGAATGAGAAGCTCAAAGAGGCTCTAAAATCCTTGAAAGCTTACTTGTCAACAGCTTTATTTCTAATGAAGCCAGAAGATGGGGAGCCATTATCTTTGCACCTCGCAGTATTCGTGATGTGTGCTAAACACATCTGGATTTCCTATGTAAATTTGTGTATAAATTCAGTCGAGTTTGAGTCATTTTTATTTAGTTTTTATTTATTTTATAGTATATGAGTCTTAATAAATAATCGAGTCATTTTTATATATCAAGGTGTGAGTTTTTATAATTATTTGAGTCGTGAATTTAATTGTGTCAATGTGCTAAAAGTTGTTCGATTATGTTTGGTTGTAGGTTGACGTATGAGTTCAAGGGGATGGTATGACATTATTGTTAAGATGAGGGACTCACTTAGAATTATTCTTAAGTTGAGGGGCTGAAGTGTAATTATATAATAAATCTCAAATGTTGATTTAGTTTGGAGAAAGGAATGAAACTAAAAGTCGGTGAAAACCGACTTTGTTGTGGGACCTGCGAAGAAAAGAAACAAAACAACAGATTATATTTATTTATTTTTGGACGTGAGAAACAATAAAAAAAGGAGGTCCCATTAGAAACCCTACGGATATATATTATTGTGATCCGGAAGAATTAAAGGGAACACGTCGTGAATATAAAAAGGAAACGACACAACGAGAAGAGAGCAGAGATACGGCAGAGGAGACGAACGAGGAACAGAAGCAAAAATCGAAATTCGTAGCTACCAAGCAGACATCCAGACAAGTCAAAAACAAAGGAATTATTTAAGCAATCAGACAGGCTGGCAGGCTGCTGAATTAATTATTTGTTTTACGATGAACGGTACTTCTAGTTTTGATTTTGTTTGTGTTTCCGTTCAAACCATGTGTATTGGCTAAATTGTTTGTGCTACCTAGACCAATATGATGATTACTTAACATTTGTGATTTTATTCGGTTTAAGGATTTCGTATTTTGGATGATGTTTTAGTAAAAGATTGCTGATTTACTGGTTAATGCGTATGAATGCTTGATTTAGGGTTGTAGTTAATTATCTAAACTACTCAATCTGCGAATGTCTTTCGGTTTGGGTTGGGTAATCAATTGCATGACCTGTTGGGTAGTCGGGGTTGTTAGGGTTGTAGGTTAAATTGCCTCGGGAGAGGGATTCCCTTTTAATTCTAATTTTACCTGCTATTCCATGTTGATTTTGTAAGTTAGTAGTTACTCCTTTCATCGTTAGGTGTCTGGGATAGGAACAAGCCGGAAGGTCACCTGTCTGTTCGAGTACTAGAATATCCGTTAGGAACAAGCTGGAAGGTGACCTAACCAATCAATGTGCGTGTTCGATTCTTAGGATTTCCTACTGTGTCACACCCGGTAAATGGTCTGGGGTCCACTAGGGTTTTCTTAGAGTTGTCATTAAGATCCTGATTCCATCATAGTTATCCATAGCCGAGTGAAATTACGAGTGTTGAAATTACGATGTCTAGGTAGTGCTCTTCTCTCATTTGGTCGTTCTCTCTAGTTTTCTGATTTCGGTTGCTGGTAGTTAAGTCGTAGATAGTTAATTTAGCTAATTAATTCTTTTAAAACCAATTTCTCAAATTTCCATTCTTAAGTCCTAGGTTAGAATCTAGCATCATAGTGTCCTTAGGGTTCGATCATGGTCTTCTATAGCTATACTGCGTCCGATAGGTACACTTAAATTTAGGGTTCGGTTAAGTTTAGGATTTTCGGTAAAATTAGGTGTGTCTAGGTCTAGGATCAGGTCTAGGTTTTTATTAGTTATTTTTAGTGACCGTTCTGAACAATCTGGAAGCTTATTTAGCATTGTCTTGGTCAAAGATCATGAAGATCAACAGCATCTGGTATATTATGTAAGTAAAACCCTGCTAGATGCAGAATTCAGGTATTCCTATCTTGAGAAACTAGTTTTAGCTCTTATCATGGCTTCCACAAAGCAAAGACATTATTTTGAAACTCATGTTATTATTGTGAAATCTGACTACCCTATTAAGGCAGTTCACAGGAAGCCGAAAATGTCAGGTAGGATGGCTAAGTGGGCAGTGAAATTAAGTGCCTATGATATCAGATATGAGTCAAGGGCGTCAATCAAATCCCAGGCCTTGGCTGACAATGTGGTTGATTTCAGCAGTAACATTGAACCGGAAGTCGATAAAGAAATCCAGAAGCTTGAGAAGCTCGATGATAATTGGATTCTCTATACAGACAAATCCTCGAATGTTAGAGGAACTTGGTTAGGCATCCTGCTAAAATCTCCACAGGGGGACATGATACCACTATCCATATCTTGTGAGTTTCAAGCTACCAAAAACGAAGCTGAATATGAGGCATTGATTGATGGATTACAACTAGCCAAGGATATGGGAAGCTGGTGCATTCAAGTATTTATTGATTCTCTTTTATTGACTAACCAATATAATGGCTCTTATCCATTGAGAGGGGGAAATTTAATTAAATATTTGGATATTGTTAAATTTGGTGCATTCAAGCATCGCGTTTCGAAAATTTTAACATAACACGGGTCCCTAGAGAAGACAACTCAGAAGCTGATGCCTTAGAAAATCTGGCTTCATCGCTCAGGATATCGGAGAATATCAGGATCCCAATAACACAAATCCTGACCCCTACAATAGCTAAATGGGAAGCTCATGTAGTTGACAGTAACGTAGACACGGATATTGAGGATCCCAAAGATGTTCAGGAATCCTGGACTCACCTGATTAAAAAATATCTACAAGATGGGGAGAATCCTAAGGGTAAAAATCCTAGGGCTTTTTGCGCCAAGGTAGTACCCTATCTTATCTTAAATAACATATTATATAGAAAATCTCTTGCATGTGTCTACTTGAGATGCTTGGAAAAGTCAGAAAATCTTGAGGTACTCAAAGACATTCATGGAGGAGATTGTGAAAACCACAGTGGGGGCAGAGCACTCTTCTACAAGGTTCTCAGATTTGGTTACTATTGGCCTACAAAGAAGAAGAATGCCATGAGCTTCACCTAGAAATACGATGCCTGCCAAAGGCACGACAATATTCTGCATCAACCAGCTGAGCATTTGCATTCAATAGTGTCACCTTGGCCATTTATGAAGTGGGGCATGGATATTGTGGGAAAGCTGCCCAAGGCTCCCGGAGGGAAGGTATTTATGCTCGCAATGACAGATTATTTCTCCAAGTAGATTGAAGCAGAACCATGTGTTCAAGTAAGGGTGAAGGAGGTAATATCCTTCATCAAGAGGAACATCACTACCAAATTTTGGATTCCGGCGGAAATTACTTGTGACAATGGCTCCCAGTTTATTGGCAAAAGAACTACAAACTTTTGTGCTAGTTGGGGGATCAAGATGATCACTTCGACACATGTTCACCCTCAGGCCAATGGTCAAGCGGAATCCAATAACGACATCAACACCCAAGAATGCAACAGGTCAAACTCCATTCTCCTTAGTATTTTGAACTGAGGCCGTGACTCCTACAAAGATGGTGATACCTACAGCAATGATCAGTTGCCAGGATCCTGAAACCAACAATCGGAATCTGCTTCAGGATCTCGAAGTAGTTGACGAGCTTAGAGATATGGCCAGAATCCGAATGGCATCCTACGAGCAAAGAGTGGCCAAATCTTATAACAAGACCAGGCTCAGAAAGGCATTCCAAAACACAACAAATCCTGCCAATGGGAAGTTGGCACCCAAGTGGGAAGGCCCATACTTAATAGATTCTGAAGAAGGCAAAGGGGCATATCGTTTAGTGAACATGGAAGGAGAACCTTTGCCAAGGGCTTGGAATGCTATTTATCTTAAGGTTTATTTCATGTGAGAATCCTGTTAGGATTCCCAAGGATCCTCATTGCCTTAACATAAATAGGTATGTCCACTATTCCAATTTTAATTTATCCTTATTATTCTTATCTTACGTTATTGAATTAAGCATCAAAGTGGTGTTAGCAAGGCTAACACCCACCCTTCACCAAGTGTTGATTGTTTTGTAAAAAATGAAGAATCCTGACTAAGTTTCTTTGGTATATCCCCAATTAGAGGCTGGACACCACTTCTCTGTTTAAGGTATCTTGCATACCTTATAAGGTTTAAGAGGTTTTCACCTCTTCTACATTTGGGTAATCGCCAATAGCGCACGACCTCCACCAGGAGCGCATGATGTCCGCCAGTAGTTCGAGGTAGCGGGACCAGCTCATCCTTGGGGTGGCTGATATCTCGTTACTATTGGCTGCTGAGTAGGATTCTCAAGTTATAGCAGACATGCTATCTCAAGTATCCATTGTTTTTAACACTGACGTGTTAACTAAGGTTTTGGCATTTTCATGTCACTCACGTATCGGGTTTATCCCTAGTTGGCTTAGTCCCAAGTTTATTAGGTTAATCCCCAGTTTTGCTTAGTCCCAAGTTTATCGGGTTTATCCCCAGTTGGCTTAGTCCCAAGTTTATCGGGTTTATCCCCAGTTGGCATAGTCCCAAGTTTATTGGGTTTATCCCTAGTTGGCTTAGTCCCAAGTTTATTGGGTTTATCTCCAGTTTGGCTTAGTTCCGAGAATCCGGTTATATCTCCAGTTTAATCGAATTCCAAAGTTACTATGAATTTGCAACAGGGATCCTCAAGTATTCTACAAGATCATAAGCTCTCAAAACACCCCCTAGGTAATACCTACTTAGGGGACTATTCAGGTAATATATTTTCGAATTATTACATTTTATGACATGTTTATACTGACTTGTGTCATGGTTTGTCAACTTACATATTTAACTTAAAGCATTTTTACTATCTTATATTCCTAAGGAACCTGATGGGATTCTCATTTAAATATTTCAAATTTTTTCATGAACAAAATCAAAACAAGGGGCAAACACACCATGATAGAGAGAGTCAGATACTAATATAAACCATGCAGGAAGTATAAAAGGGGAAAATCTAGGTTCCATCTTGAAAACCCAAGATCCCTCCACTTGAGGTTGCCCAATGTCAAAACTAGCATCCACTAGCTCCTCAACCTTCAAACCTCAGTTTCACGACTTGCCTTGCCTTCATTAACCTTCTACAGCTTCTCACCCCAAGCTTCTCCAGAGTTCCCTTCCAGGTAGCTGCATCCAAGCCTTAGCGGTGAAGCCTTCAGCATCTGCTTCATCGGCCTTGATCGTGAAAGAAAAGTGAAAAGAAAAGGGGAGGAACTGACCTGGGCAATAAGAGCAATCAAGAGGGTTCCGGTTGATATACGGGGAAGACAGTAACTTCGGGTTATTCATGGATAAATCCGAATGGGTTAATCGCATGATAAGTTGTGCCGCTATCAAATCAGGAGCTAACGAATCACCTTCGTAATTATTTCAAGAGGTGACGTTGAGTTTGAATTTTTACATCCGTCTTCATGGTTGACAACTGTCAAAATTCAGGGGCAATTTTTAGGGCTTGATAATTTGGGATCCTGGCTGGAAGCTCAAATGGTTCAGGATCTTCACGCGAGTTAGGGAACCTGGCAGGTTCGGGAATCCTGAATACACTTATCGACTAACCTCTATGTTTTTCCTTGTTTATATTTTCTTGTAGGTAAAGAAAACGTGTAATACAAGCCTAGAGACTCGGTCAAAGACTAGAGAACGTGGACTTAGTGGTCCACAACGTCCATCTTGACTTAGTTGGAAGAATCCCTAAAATATAGGATAGTTGGTTATTGTACATGTTGAGTCTAGTACTTCAAGATCCTCATAGGAAGCTCAAGTGGTTCAGTATCCTGACAGGTTCGGTATCCTGAAATACAGTTATTTAGTAACCATTTGAATTGTCCACGTGTACTAATTAATTGCTGGCTTAAAGGGACATGTAAATGAGGGTTAAAGAGTTTGGTCAAACATTAAAGAATGTGTTATAACTGACTCCCAGCATTCACAAGGACTTGAAGATGGAATCCCTCATTTTTAGCACTTTTAGTTATTGTACATTGACTATTTAAATCAGCCTTGTGATCGATCTAAGGACATACACACGAGCTCTCAAACTCACACTAGCAATTAGAAACAATCTCTATAACACCTAGACGATCGATCATACTTGCTCAACCTTGTAATCGATCTTTTTCGTGCAATAATATTATTAGGCAACATGCTCTTCAGGCCGGCTCCCGAGGTTTTTTGCCAGGATCCTTAGAGGAAACTCGAAGGATTCCGGATTTTCCCTTGTTACATCCTCGTGTCAATCAACTTACTTTGCTATTTTGTCATTTTCTTGATAAAGCACACTACTTCACTATCAAAGTTTGATCACTTAATCATTTCGGTGATTTTTAACCAAAACAGGGCATATGTACAATAGCAATATAATGATAACAATACAACAAATACGGTATACCTTCTGGTTAGTTTTACAAACCCGAAAGTGGACCACCTGGTTAACCGTAAAATGCATAACGTGTCCAAATCGGACGAATAGGTAGTCCATTTGGTTTTTTATCCTGATCAATAATGCGAAATCGATTTTCGAGTTTGACCTCGTTTGACCATCAACATTGTTGACCAGAATTGACCCCCCTTTAACTTTTGTTGACCCGACATTTAAATCATCCAAAAATACAAATTTACTCTTAATTCATGACCACAAAAAATACGAGGCTCAAAATCAGCCATCAACCACCATCGTGACGCTGCTTTTCGGCGGTCAGAAGCTGCCACAACCCATATTAGTCGATAGAACTCACCCAAATTATCACTAATATCAACCAATCCCCAAATCTGTTAACATCCAAAGGAAACTGGGACATGCATGTGAATAATCGAGGTTTTAGAAGAGAGAACAAGCTTAAAAAAGAACGAGTAAAGCACAAGCCTGACCTCCACCTACTGTTCGATATTAGTATCGCCGAAATTGCGACTAGGGATGTCGCCAAAGTTACGGTTTTGACTGAAGGCCACCACCCAAAAGCCTTGATGATACCCAAGAGGTATTCGTTCATCGTGAGTAGGAGAAAGAATGGAGGACCGTCACAAAAAATAGAGAGCAACAGCCCCACCACCGCTGCTAGGCGGAACCCTAGCAGTCGTATAAATGTGCTTAGCGATTTATGTGACGCCCACTCCCAGACTTGGCACCAGGAGGGGTCATGTGTCGGATTTACCCCTAGTTAAATAACTAGATGCTTTAGGTTTGTTATTAAACAGTGATAAGGCATTCATATAGTGCAACAAATGAACATCCCCCCAATTTACCGTAGGTGTATGTATACAGGATGTACCAGCGGTGTATCCTCCACACTTCTAATATACCGGGTAACTTATACTATTATGTATATAGATAGGATGTACCAGCAGCTTATCCACCGCATATTAATATAAGCAAATGTGTCACTTGTTCTCATATAATCATAGATTTTCACTATATGTTTACTACAACTCCCTTGTCACTTGGTCACCTAATTTTAAGCAACTATATACACATCACATTATAATCAACATAATTTCTTAACACGTATAAGCAATTTAGAAACAACTTCATCATATAACACGCATATATCAAGTCACAATTATCTTATATATATATTCACAACTATTGTATGTATACAAGTCTGAAAAATGTTAAAATCATTTAAAATATTTAATAATGGCCTCATAGGACTCACTCTATAACATATGGCTTGTAGAAACTTACCTTATATCTTTAACTGGTTATTAAGACAAAATCTCCGTTATGTTACACAATTAACCTAATCGCGTATCGGATTCCATTAATGCAAGGTCATTATAAACAATACCTATGTTTATTTATATCTTATTATCTTAATAACATTTTATTAAGGTTTATCTCTTTTAAGGCCAAAATAACCAAAATGCCCTTATAGGCATAATAACCTTTTTATTGATAATATGAAGACGTGCATTCCTATAAGTAAACGCTCACCCCGGGATCACCCAGTGAGGGATGCCAGGCCCCAGTTGGGATTTATGCAACACCCCCGCTTTGCCAGAAACCCCAGTGTACACGCGCCTACCCTCCGGTCCGCACGAGCTTCTAAATATCCGATTAACTTGGTATCTTTAATACTTTATTATTTATTAATTTTAAACTCATATATATTTATAATATATATATATATATATATACTAGTGGAGTACCCGCACGTTGCGGCGGGCAATGATTTATAGAGAGAGTGTTATTTGTCTTCTACACACATGTTCGACGGCGATAACAATTTAAAAAGCGATATTTGTTTATGTTAGCGCGATGTTTTCCTATACTAACAATCTTATGAACTGTGAGTTTTTCATACAACATGATCAAAATTTAGTTTGATTCTTTTTTTATACTTGCAAGTCAGGGACCCCTCGATTTGCGGTAGGAGTCCTTGTGTTATCCTTGTAGTATTCGTCATGTTATTGTAAGCACATTCGATATCCGAAAAGCTAGCCATGTCATTTGTTTTCCATGATATCAACCCACATCGAATGGTAAAACACAAAAAATATAATTATGAACCACGATTCATAACGTAATCAATTGTGAATCATATACAATATATAGTTAAGCAAGCATCATTGATTAGATAATCATAAATATGAATAAACATGAACATTATAGAATATTATAGAAGCATAAATGCTAAAACCAATGGACAATAATTATACATCCAGGAAGCCATTATACGTTTATATCAAATCTGCAAGGACCCTACACAGTGGAGAGTCATCAATATGAACAACTTACTTGGTTCAGTTTCAAAAACTCTTAGCTACAAATGTGTGTAAGCAAGCTGTAGATATAAGCCTAAGTCCTTTGATGCTCACTTTTTTCTAGACTTTGCAATGGGGCCATTAGGAAAACTAATCATTTGATTTTTTTTCTTGAGACCGGTTCGTTTGCCACGGATCGAGATCGTTTGACCAAAAAAGGTTCCCAAGACAAAGACTAATTATTTCTTGTATTAGTTTGAGTTGCTCTCGGGACTTAGAATCTGCACATAACAACACAATGTATATATTTTTGAATGTAAATCATGAAATGGAAAAAGGATTAAACTAAGATATATTTAGTTTTAAGTTTTCTTAAAAGAAATGTTTCAACAGTTAAGAACAAAAACTACAAAACGTACTCATTCATGAGTGACAAAGTCAACATATAATTAACACGTATCATAAAATTCTTACCACCATTATTATTTGGTTTTTGAAGTTCGAATACAAAATTCAGAGCAACGCTCAACTCCTGTAGCCGTTTAAGATCTAGAATGTCAACAGGTTGTTCATTATATTATTGAGTTCGTCAAACAGATAGAAACCCCAACAACATCAATGATGCGCTAAAAACGCCTCCCTATCGTTGTAGACATCATTGCCAGGAGTGTGGGAGTTTAAAACAGAAAAGCAACTTGTGTTTTGTGAGGGGACAGGAAACGTTTGCTATAAACTGTAATCCCAACAGAAATCACAAATAATAACAAATACATATGAAGGTTACATCTGGGTTTTTTTATAGCCATCAATTCTTGGGCTCAGATTACCGATCTAGATCATCGTAACAATAATTTAAGGCCGAGACCAATAGACTCCATACTTGTAAATTGAAGATGAGGAAGAAAAGAAAGCCAAAGGAAAGCTCAAACCTGGTTAAATGGCGAAGGACGTCAAATCCACATCAACAAATTAATCCTGGCATTTTACAAACCAAGAAATCAATGCTCGACCTGCTTCATAACAACATTTAGAACAAAGTCAATTAACTCGGCACCTTTGGTATGCTTCGCCCAGTTTCATATCAACTCTATACTCCGTTGTCATCATCAATTGAAAACACAAATAAGGATGAATCATTTTTCAAGAATAAAGGTAATCAACAGTAGAAATATGAATCCATTTAATGACAGTGGTGGTTGTAGCTCCATCAATGGCGTATCCAAATGCTGTGACTCGTTCGCCTCAGCACCTTCTCTAAACCAACATTTTTGTGCAAATAGCTATTAAGAAACAACCATGGTTATACAAACTAAAAAGGACAAAGAAACAGAAACTAACTTCTGCAGTCACATGTTACAAAATCTGTAAATAGAGATATTGATAAGAACTTTGACATGAGAAATTTGCTTGCAGGAACCACTGTCGTTTTATATTCTTTTTTTCCATTCTTCAAGTTAATCAGCAAAATCGACACTGGATGCTTCACATGTATTCTCTTTCCGTGTAAGCTGGAGCACAAACAAAGATGAAAATATTAGGTTTGCGTGTATTTGGCATTACCTTTATGAACTCCATTATTAGCAACCAATGCTTCCCCAACAAAAAGTACCAAATCTGGATTGTTGATGTAAATAAGCTTTGATAGTACACGCATCAACAGTCCATTGTCCTACGAATGCCATAGGATTATGTAATAATTAACTCGTGACATGATAATTAAGTGAAATATAGTTTATTATAATGATCCGCGATGGAATACATATAATACCTGCATTATACCCGCTTTGTGAACACAAACAACATCTGATCCATTACGCGTGGCTTCCTGTGGATTGCTTCCTTAGCAACAATTACAGAATCTTTGTCAAAGCCCCTTTCATATATTGGGATCTGAAAGCATAATATACCTCAAACATAGATCATACATAACTATATCTATAACATAAACCATTTGGCAAGAAAACAATAAGCTTTGAAAAAGAGGGGCCAGTTTGTGTCAGCTTTATGCCCTTCTAAACTTCCACCGTAAATTAAAATACTCATACTATAAGCAACTACCTACACAAATTTATCTAAAAAACAATCAAACTAACTTTCAAATCATGTACTCTTATCTTTAACAAATATTTAACACATGAGGCATGACCATTAAGTCTTAGGACCGGGCAGCTTTCATGGCATTCCAATCACCTCCAGCCTTAGCCTTTTCTTGTTGTCAACTAAGGCCACACATACCTAATTGACTTTGGATCATATAGGTTGTGCCAAAATAGAAACTTCACGACATTTTATGAGTATTATTGCAAATTAACTCATAAAATGAAAACAACAAAATTTGTAGAGCTACAAGTTTTCATAGTTTTTTGTGTTTTTGTTACATGGGTGATAACAATTAATTAAGTAAAGCGATATAGATAAGAACATGCATGTAAATAATGATGAGAAATTAGGCAAACATGTATGAAACTCAGTGTTCGGTTGTGGTATAGAATTATGGTGTTGATCAGTAGAAGGATTGCAACCTGCATCTGATTCTGGGTGGCCAGATAACCTGATAACTTTCTAGCAAGTACACTTTTAATTTTATAATGTTGTTTATCGATGAAAACAAAGAACAATAGTACATTGAGAAACCCATCAAATTATGAAATCTAGATTCGTTTTCTAATTTTATATCAAATGAAAGCACTTGCGACTTACCAATTACCATCTCTTTTAACAATCGCCATTAATAGGAAACCTTGATAATTTCCTAGTGCAAGCTGCAAAAACAGAATATTAGTCGCTCCGTAAGTTCAAGCTGCAAAAATATATTTTCTTAAATGAAAGCAACATTTTCCATCTCACTAATAAAAAAAAAACAATTAGGCATAATTAGAATATTAGTCGATACTCATCTGAACTGTAAATCACAATGGACATAGGAGAATTTACAACATAACAAACTAGGCTATAACTAATACAAATCTTTCAAGAAGTTAGGTCGAAATTGTTGGATTGAGTTGTGCTGACCTGCTGAAGGAGCAAATATCCTTTTTTCTCATTAGCCTTAAAGTCCTTAGTGAAGACAGAAATACTCTTGATCGAACAGCTCATGTGGTTGCTTGAATGTCATTTGGTCTTAACCTGATTAAGAAACTTACATTCAACGCATTTTTAGCTGCAATATATCCTCCAAAAGAATGACCAAGCAAAAAAAATGCACCACTCCTCAAGGGAATCAATGAACCAAGCATCGGTTTCCACATTACCGGATAATGCTATTAGAAAACATGTCAGAAACACATAAAAGTAACCCTCTGCATAATATAGTTCAGGGAAATTATCAAGTATCAACACTAAATAAATTATAGCAAACCTGTCCACAGGACAGAAATACCACTTTGACTTGTTTAACATCAAACGTAACTGAAGCAAATCAGATTGATTTTCACGATTAAGGAAAAGAGTATCCTTTTCTTACTTTTCAAAAATATTAAAATGATCAACAAATTAACTTCTATATATATTTTTTATTTAAGAAACTTACTGCCAAGGAGTTATAGAAATAGAAGCAAATGTTCACCTCAACAGCTGATGAATCCCTTACAGAATTCAAATGACCACTCAGCCTCCTGCAAAAACTTTCAACTGTTAGGGTCACTTCACTTAAGTGGAAATTAATTGATCAAATGTAAGAGTTTGGAAAGTTGACCCATAACACGTCAAATGGGTTAAAGCTCGCAAAAGTAATATAATTTCTTTTATTATATTTGAGACACTGATTATTCACGCGTAGCCAAATCATCAATATTTGACCCGAACCCGTTTTCACTGGTAACCCACTTGTCTGACTGTCCATTTTGTCACCTTCAACCAAATGTAAAGTACCTTGGTTTCTCAGACTGCAAATGTGTATTCACAATGCATAAAACACCTACATAGTTTTAACCTTTTTGTGAAGAAAAAAATGAGTTCTATAATTTGAGAACGAACTTGCAAATCAGAATATAGAAAGTAAGGATGAAACATGATAATACCTCAATTGGGTCGAAATTTATTAAATTAGCCTCAAGAAATTATTACCATACATAAAAAATCAGACATAGAAAACAAAATTGTGCTTGGTAATCAACCAAAAACAGTGAAGATCGAATTATCTCCCAAAATCAGTTTGATTTAAAACTCCATTAAGTATATCAGAATCATCATAGATTATTAAACCATGAGTCAAAATTCAAACACATAGAGTTTAAGATTTCACACATAATTGATTTCATTTCATGTTTTCTTAGAACTTTCACCAAACAAAATAAAACAACTTGAAACTTACCTATTAAATGGAACCATGTACACCTGCTTCTTCCTGCAAGGCGATAACTGGATGCAACTATCCCTCGAACTTGCAGGCTTCATTGACACTGTTTATGGTATGATTCACCTGTAAAGCCTTTAGCAACACAGTACATAAACGATCAGATACATAAAAAGTCCAATATAATAGAAATATGGGAACATAAATCTCTTAAAGAACAGATTTTGCACAACACAGTACATAAACGGTTTTTTTTTATGAATTCTATTCAATTGAAGGCATATAAGAAATTTTAAGAACAAATCGAAGAAGAGTAAACAAAATCACAAACCTTGAACAGAGACGAATCACTAACGTTCTGCGATTAATTAAGATATAAGTGGAGAAATCAGATATTAGCCCTCGAACCTGAGCAAAAGATAACGAAGATCGTTAGGGTTCCTAAAAACCAAAAAACTTGAGAAAGTAAATGACGTAGACCCTAACTGATTCTTGATCTGATATCAATTTGATAGAGAGTGATACAGATGAAGAGGCGGAAAGAACTCTGATGCTGGGGTTGAAATCGCCATTCCTTTTTAGGGTTGATGAGGTAGAAGAAGCGCTGATAGAGAGTGATACAGATGAAGAGGCGGAAAGAGCTCCGATGCTAGGTTGAAATCGCCATTCCTTTTTAGGGTTTTAAATTCAAAATTTTGTCTGTGATGTGATGGGGTTTATAGAGATGGAGATTTCGTGGTAATCGATTAAACATGGATATCGAGGTGGTAACTGATTGAAGATTGATTTCGAGGTGAGACGGTGAGAGATGGCCAATCGAATGGGAGAGACAGTTGAATAGGGATATCGAGGCGTGCTCAAGGCAGTAAATTTGGTTAATACCCATCTTAACCTTATTTATTTAAGGGCTGTTACTCCTTTTAAGTTTGAGGCTTTAATTTTTATGCTTTACACACTTGTACATTATGTATTTAATTTTGTACGCGTCTTAAGGATTAAGCATTTTTCATGACGAAAATGCCCTTTAGGGCAATATGTATTATATATAGTAATAGATATATATATAAACATATTATAAGACCAAAAATAAAGTCCCTATACCCTCTGAATTATTTCATATTAATTAATTATATTTCAAATCCCTAATTTCATGTATTTCTTATTTTATCATCAAAAGTCATTTTTATTTGAAACCAACTTAGTTTATTATTCATTATAATATTTTATAATATCGCATAAAATATCAAATCTTAATTCAACATCGTTTACTCAATTTTGACAGCATAATGTTAAGAAAACCCTAATTTTGACCGGTTAACAAAATCATTACCAAAACTTTTCCAATTGTGAAATAAACCTAGGGCTTTCTTAAACACACATTATTTTAGGATTACATACAAAATTTTAGACCTTAATTCCAACTCGAATACCCAATTTTCACAAAACAAGCTCAAGAACCCTAATTTTTAACACATTTTTAGAAATCATACTTAGAAATTGATTTAGCCAAAACTAAAAGAGGTTATTTTAGATCATACCTTAAGATGGAGAATTGCAGAATTTGAGCTAAAAACTCCTCACCGTTTGTGCGAATTGCTTAGAGCAAGATCTCGGACAGAATAGGGTTTTTAGAGGAGAAATTGCGTGAATTGGTGCAGATTTTGGGTGAATTGAAGCTCCAATTTATACTATTAGATGCGCAAAATGGTGCCTACACGTCCTATGGTGACTAAGATGCAAACGATGCGTTTCATCATTCACCGCCCTCTCGTAAATTGAATATATTTTCATGACTGTAATTCTAAGTAAACACATAGGCAAAGTGTTTATAACCCCACTGATCCTTTTAAACCAGCTCAAACTGTTAGACGATCAATATTGGTTAATACCACATACCCACACAGTTTGCCGATTTTACCGTTTCTCTCACCGACTCTCACGGTTATTCTTTCTAATGATCAGAACATCAGCGATCAAGCATCTGGAAATACTTAACACTTTCATCCCGCCTCGGTGAACTTTTTCTCATTGTTTATGACATAGCACGTTAAGGGTTGTTTTGCTGTTTTCGCACGTGCACTTCGCTTGTAATAATCTGAATAGTCTTTTTGATAAATATTATGTCACCATGGTTTGAACAAAAAATTTTGAGCAAAGGATTGAACAAGAAACAGATTAGTGATCAGACGGTTGATACAGATTGTCAGCACCTATATCGGTCTAGACGGTCCGCATGGACCGAGCGCCCACCGGCTCAGATTAGTGATCAGACGGCCAATGCCGTTGGTTTTAACGAAGGTTTTAAATGTGGTTTGCCACATGCGGTAAAAGGAGAAGCCAACTTCCTTACTTTCAAGGAGTTTGATAAGAAAGCTGGAGAGAAGCTTTTAGCCAACTTAACCTCACTGAAGACCATAACATTTGACATCATTGATCAAGTATTGAAGCTGAGTTTGTCTGACATGGAGCAAATGAAAGAAATGTTGAAAGCAACTCCTCTTCCGAAGGGACCAACTCCAGTTCAAAAGGCAAATGCTCCTTGTGCTTCTGGAACAAATGCTCCTGACCAGGATGGTAAGTAATTTCTCTTAAAATCACTTCAAATCATCATGAACAATTCCTCCCCCAGAGTCCACTTATGATGTGGCATTAAACAATTTACTTTTGTCTTTTGCTGATGATGATGTTTGAATACTCTTAACTTTGGATTTGGGTTGGAACTACATGTATTGCAGTTTCGGATATTTGTTTAACTTTTTCCTTCCTTTTCCATGCCTTATTATTATTTCTCCACGGTTCATGTAGGACAAGTCACACTGATATGTTTAAGGCATATCATATACAGTTGAAGTGTACTGTTTTTACACTTGCAGAATTTGAGTCGTCAATACCACTTTAAAAGTTAAGATAATTTTATTTTAATGCAAATCAATTCCTTGTGGAATAAAAAAGTCCTTACAGTCTTCGGCAAGGCTTGGTTGAACCATTGCTTAAATGATTAACCCACAAGTCCACCATCATAACATAAGTTATTTAGCAGCACTTGCGAACCTTGGAGAGCTTAATTGGGCCTAGTTAAAACATGCCCTATCCAATTAAGTTGGCCATCTCTCTTTTGGGCTTCTGTTAACAATTGTTATGTTAACAAGGTGTCAAGCCTGATCACCTCATCCTAACATGCACTCTTTTATCATTATCGAGACAGTTAGGGGCAAGATAAACTCTCTTATTTATCTTGGGTTATTTCTTATAATAAAGGAAGTAATAGCGATGTTGCATCAAAGAGTCAGCATGTGACCTTTTTCGATGAACTCACAAGTGACTCATGAACCATATTGTGGAAAATGAATTATGTTGCATGTGTATTCTTTTGAAGAAAGGAGGCTTTCAATTATTCATCATAGATACTCCTCTCGGGAAAAGAGGTTTATTATTTGTTATAGCATGCGCACATGTGTATATGTGTACACAATCATTCAAACAAACATTGGTATTAATCTTTATAGGAAAAGGAAACAAACATTTGCATTAAACTTGATGGGTAAGGGAAATAAAACATTTTATTCTTCATCGGACTTATTATAGAAAATAAGCATAGAGACAAAAACTCAAAGTAAACTTTCTCTCTCTTCATATTCTTCATTTGCGATATCACATGTAGCACTTGCGGAGATGCACTCCGTTCCAAGCTCGAACCATTTAGTTCCATCAAGTTGCTGAAGTATATAAGAACCATTCCCGATTGCCTTTTAATTATATAAGGACCTTCCCACTTGGGAGACATTTTTCCAAGGGGAAGGGCCCTGCTCACTTTGTTACTTCTCAGAACATATTTGAAAAAGGAAAAAGTGTCACGAAGAACACCTTTGCCGCTAAATCAGAGAAGTAAGAGAGAAAGTGAATGAGATTTGAACTTAGAGAGAGAAAGTGATGTTTATTGATTGAGAAGGTTACAAGTCATCATATTCAAGAGATACAAGAGTCCCTGATCTAGGTCCAATCTTGGGTATTTATAGGCCTCCAAACTTGCTTCTCTGATCTTCAGCTTGGATCTTGACTCAGATCCTCGCCCTGCATATGCCTGCGGAGCCACTAGCATTTGCCTGAGGACTTAGATGTCCGATGGTCGGATATGAAGACACATCCGACGATCTCAACTACTCATTAAGTCCCCAAGTCTATTAAGTATAATGTTTAGGACTAATAGACTTAACGTTCAAAAAAGCAAATTTGAAAATTTCGTACCATCTATTTACCTTTGACGGTTCATTTTTACACATCTGACAATGTGCTTTATATACTTGTACAGTACCATCGCTTCACACTTTATGTCACATCCATCAGGCTTTTAAAACTTCCCCTATTAAGTATAATGTTTAGGACTAATAGACTTAACGTTCAAAAAAGCAAATCTGAACCCTTATAACTTCTTTACATACCATTTTATTCATCAAGATTTTCCTTAAACACCAAAAAAGCTTTCTACTCCGTCTTCTTCATCTTCAATCGTTTTTGCAGGTCAGTTCTTCATTTCCACAAAATTCCTCCTTTCTATCATCTTTTTCCTTTTTTTAATTTCTTTGCAATGTCATCACCTACGAAATCATTCGCCCCCAAATCAGTCCCCAAGACTGATGATTCTAAATCAGTTTCTAAGACTGATTCTTCGAAATCAGCCCTCAATCCTGAAAACCCCAAATCTGAAAAAGCCCCAACAAAGCATAACCTCGATATCTCTTATTTCCTGATTTCTCAAGAAGTTCTTGACACTTTTGTTGAAGAATTCCACATTCCTTCAAGTTTTCACCCTACATTACCCGTTCCCAAAGAACCCATTCACCATTTCCTAAAGGTAAAGTAGGATTGTATTTCGATTTCTTTAAGCAGGCGAATTACAGAATTCCATTCATTTCATTTCTTCTTGAAGCCCTAGAACTTTTCGCGATCCACATAGCCTAATGCAACCCACCAGGTTTATCGATTTTAAACCATTTTGAATTATCTTGTCGGGCTCTTGGAATCCCGCTCAATGTTACCCTGTTTCGTGCTTTTTACCGTCTAACCATGGCCGGAAACTAGTACACATTCGAGAAATGGCGTGAACTCGACCCCATTTGCAGCAGTAAACCCGCCACAAGCCATCTCTGGAAAAACCAGTTTTTTTACCTTGACGACACATGCGTTCCTTCAACCATGATTTGGCGTGATCCAAAGTTCGCCATTTGCAATTAAGCTCCCAAAAAGGGAACCATTAATCAAAGGCATTTCACCTTATAAGCAAATTCTCATTTGCAGTTCGCAAATTTCCTGAAGAAGTTTTAGTTGCTGCACAAATTAGCACAAACTGGCCTCACCCTCACTAGCGACCTTCCTTCCTTAAAGAAGGCGCTAGTGAGTTTCATATCCTATATTCTTCCCTTTTTTAAGAGAGAAAAACATAATATTAATGATAACTGATTTACCTTTTTATTTCTTTTTCCAGGGATGGATCTGTCTGGTGTACTGAAACTCAGGGACTTTTCGTCCTTAACTTTTGAACCTGTGGTGAACCCTGATGATGCAGCACCAATTATCGAGCAAACAGGTGCAACTTCTAGCAACGTGGTTGTTCCTGAAACAACCGAACCAGAAACTCAAGAAACTGCATCAGCTCAGAACCCTTCTACTGCTACTACCAAAAGGAAGAAACACACAGTTAAAGGCTGCCGAGAATCTCCCAAAAAGACGAGACACTTGTTAGCAAAAGGAGCAAGAAAGATCCCCCAAAGAAGGCCGAGAAATCAACTGACACAGATGCTACCATTGGAACTTCTCAAGGTGAGAAAATCGGTCATAAATATGCAAAGGAAGACCATGCCCCTCGTCGTTCTCCCAGGCACAACATCCAACCTAATCCCCTTTCTGCAAGTGTTAATACTCTAATAGGTGAAACGCAATTGGATCGTCTAGCTGACATCGCTTCTCCTTCTGTAAATGTGAGTTTCAATTTTGAGAACCCTAAAACTTCACATGTAAGTCCACCTAGTCTGTTGCACATGATTTGTAATGATGCATCACCATGAATGAATATTTTGCAACATCTCCACCCGCCACTTTAGAAATTACCAAGGAGAATCCTCCTACTTTCTCCACATCCGGTTACAGCACCTTGCAATCCGCTCATACCGGCCCAATGCAAGTTTTCTCATCACCCCAAACCAATCTCACATCCTCAAGCATCTCAACTTTTCTCCATTCTGCTAAAAAACGAGATCGAGTGGTTGAAAGGTGAACTTACACAAGTCAAAACAAGGAGAACCGCATGGTGCAACTTAGAAGAACTATTTCTACCCAGCTATAACATAATTAACAAAGACAGTTTCACAGATCCAGCCACTGCAAAGAATATGTTTCTCCACAGTTCTATCCCCAATGATGTAAGGTTCCTTCAGGGACTTCCACCTTCTATGTTAGCCTCCCGTGTTCCTGCCATTCAAGCCGAAGCTCAATACATCATTCCTAAGCTTTATAGCCAATGGATCAGGGCTGAAAATGCCAACCTATCAAGCGAAATTGCTCAAATGCAAGCTCTAGCCATGCAAAACAAAATTTAGTGTTTGGAGAAAGACAAGTTAGCCCTTGTGAAAGCAAAGAATGACCTCACTCAGAAGAAGATCATGGCAGAACATGCTTTAACTGAGGCTCGCTCAATGATAGATATTTTGAAGAAACAACAGCTCATTCTTGAGAAGGAAAATTTAGAGACCTTAAAGGAGAGAGAAACCTTGGTACAGGATAAAAAGTTGCTCAATGAGCAAGTACATTCTACTTCTGATGATTAACCTTTTCACTTTATATTGTACTACTTTATCTCCCATATTCTTTATATCACATCTTAAATCCCCCTTTTTTGGTTCTCTATACTACCAGAGCTGACGTCTTTGAAGGAAAACTTGAGCCAACAAAATTGCAAGTTTGAAGAAGAAAAGAAAGTTCTTGAAAAGAAGCTTGAGGAACTTCTTGAGGAGAAGCATACCTTATAAAATGACAAGTCATGGCTGCTTAAGGAGGGCATGGATGCGATTGTGAAGAAGCTGTTCAAGGATCCTGGTCTGGTATCTGCTGTTGGGAACATAAATAACGCAATGAACTCTTATGGCGTTAATGAAGGTTTGATTCTTGGATTTCATTACGCGAAGATTCCTGGAACATCTGTGATAACATCAAAGGAGTTTGATAAAGATGCCAACAAGAAGCTGAATGAAGCTACTGAAGCTTTCAAACGTTTAAGCCTTCCCTTCCTAAACCGATTCCCGGATCTGCATAATGCTCCCCTAGAAGTAATTCAGGGCTCTATCCTTGATGATGAACCAGCTCACCATGTTGATCAACCTGGATCCATAACTCACTCCCACAATGCTCCTTGCGGTTCTGCATGACTACTTACAGTATCTTCTCTTCTCTTGCCTTTGAAAAAACTTTAACTCGTTTCAGACAATTTCCACTTGCATGTGGATGAACTTTCTATGCCTGTATGTGTAGGGCTTTAAACTTTGTTGCCACTTGCGTACTCTGGTTATGATGATTGTATGCTTTACTTGCTATAACTGTCTTATCTTTATTAATTTGCTTAAAAACTTGTGCATGAAGTATATTCGCATGTTGATCAGACATGCAAACATAAACTATTATAAGAAAAGAATTTTCTATCTTATAAACAAAAGGTTAGGATGTGGACCATATTCACATCAGACTTAACCATTTTGCGAATAATATTCGACTTACAGAGATCCTTAGGAACATATCCAATTAATTAGTCAGATCTTACTAAACTTTGTACGAAACATATCCGATTTATTAAACTAGAACATATCCAACTTTAGAACGAAACATATTCGATTTTCTTAGCTAGAACATACTAACTTTACACGAAACATATTCGGTTTATTGAATTGGACCATATCCATTTTCCAAACGAAGCATATTCGATTGACTTAGTTAGAACATATCCAACTTTACAACGAAACATATTCGATTAATCTAATCAGAACATATCCGATTTTATATGAAATACACTTGTTCAGAACACATCCACAAATCAGAAGTGTAAATCCATACTCATTTAAAGAAACACTATCTTTTACAAGATTTTCTCATTGAGACATACTCAACTTATTTCGAAATTTCAAATGTTATTTCAATTTCCAATATAAGAAAGAACAAACTTTATACTTAGCTTTGTTCTGCTTCCACCATCAACTGCCTACACATGATACTTTCGCAAGTGAACACCAATTCCAGGACCTCGACAAGACTCTCCCTTCTCCATCTTCAAGCGCATAAGATCCCTTTCCTAAAACCTCCACAATTTTGTATGGGCCCTCCTATTGAGGTGTCAATTTTCCATGCTTCAAGACTCTGCTCACATCATTATTTCGCAATACCAAGTCACCTTCTTTAAAGTAGTAAAATTTCGCATGTGCATTGTAATACTTCTCAATTTTTGACTTGTACTTCCCTTCTCTTATAGCCGCAACTTCACGTCTTTCCTCTAACATATCCAGGTTCTCCCTTAGTAACACATCATTATCACCCTGCTCAACCATTCTTCGAGTTGGAACTCCCACTTCTGCTGGGATTACCGCCTCAGAACCATATGTCAGGCTAAAGGGTGTTTCTCCATTGGCAGTTTTTGGCATTGTTCTGTAGGCCCATAACACATGCGCCAATTCATCGAGCCATCCACCACCTGTTTTATCCAACCTTGTTTTAATACCCTCTACAAGACTTCTATTGACTCGCTCAACCTGCCCATTGGCTTGCGGATATGCGACAGCCGCAAAATTTTGTGTTATAGCAAGTTCCTCGCACCATTCCCTAAAGGGATTATCGGCAAATTGCTTGGTATTATCAGAAATTATATATACTGGTAAACCAAACCTGGAAATGATGTATTCCCATATGATTTTTTTTCACTTGAGCTCCAATGATACTCGCAACTGCCTTTCCTTCAACCCATTTAGTAAAGTAATCGACAGCCACAATTAGGAACTTAACTTTCCCTGTAGCCTCCGAAAATGGCCCAACGATATCGATGCCCCATTTTTGGAATGGCCAAGCTGACACAATTGGGACCATCTCATGCTTCGCCTTTAAACTGACCGGAGCAAACCTTTGGCACTCATCGCATCTTTTGATTATATCACTAGCAAACTTATGCATATTGGGCCAATAGTATCCTAATAGAATCAAGTTGTTGACCACCATCCGAGGTCCCATGTGATTACTACATATCCCTTTGTGGACTTCATGAATCACATAAACAGCCTCCCCTTCAGTTAGACATTTCAACAAAGGACCCAAATATGTCTTCCTGTACAGTATCCCCTCTTGGATCTGATATTGCAGAGATTTAACTTTTACCTTTCTTGCCTCCTCCTTCACTTCTGGCAACCTTCCTTCCATCAAATATTCATATATCGGTGTATACCATGTTGGTCCCGACATTGTCATATCCGATACTTGTTTCTTTAATATTGAAGGTCCATCCAGGACCTCTACCCTTATTTCCTTTCCCAAGTGTTTAAATGATGTCAAAGCCAACTTACTTAATACATCAGCTTTCTTATTCTGACTCCGAGTCACATGCGAGACCTCACATTTTCCGAATTCTTTCATCAAGACCTTAACTTGATCCAAGTACAACGCCATTGCTGCCCCTTTAGTTTCATAATCACCAATTATATGGTTGACAACCAACAGCGAATCGGTATATACTTGCACCTCATGCGCCCCTAACTTCTTTACCATTTTTAGATCTGTCCATCCAAAAGTCTATAAATAAACAATAACAAAGAAAGTTAGCAAAAATAATTTCTCTTAGCACATCCAAGCAACCTGCCAACATGGCCTCATACTCAGCTTCATTATTGGAAACTCTGAAATTAAACCATTTTTTTACCTGTCCATCCAAAAGTCTATAAATAAACAATAACAAAGAAAGTTAGCAAAAATAATTTCTCTTAGCACATCCAAGCAACCTGCCAACATGGCCTCATACTCAGCTTCATTATTGGAAACTCCGAAATTAAAACCTTATAGCATAAGTCATTTCATCACCTTCCGGGCTTACTATTATTATTCATGTAACTCATGATAGAATTGAGATGAAACTCTTTACTAACACTTTGTTAATATGTAAGGGTAATAAAAAATAAATCCAAATTCTTGGGCGAAAAAAGGTAAAGTCATACCTGCACCTGCTCCTTCACTTCCAGTCGACCCATCGGTAAACAGTTTCCACGGAAGCATCTTTTCTACATTCATCACAGCTAATGACTCTTCTTAACTTATAGGCATTTCAGCTAGAAAATCGGCAACCACTTGTCCCTTCACAGTAGTCCTTGGTTTAAATTGAATATCGAACTGTCCCACTTCTAAGGCCCACTTAACCATCCTACCAGACATTTCCGCTTTGCGCAACACCTGATTGATTGGACAAGTTGTCAATACTTCTACGCAATGTGCCTGGAAATACCTCCGCAGTCGCCTTGTAGCTGCAACCAACGCCAACACCAACTTTTCAATCGGAGCATACCTCTTCTCATAGTCTTTCAATACTTTACCTACATAGTAAATTGGCATCTGACTTTGCTCTCTTTCTGCTATGAGAACAGCACTCAGAGATCCTTCGATTGCCGCTATGTACATTTGCAGCGTTTCCCCCACAGTAGGAGATGTTAAAGTTGGCAGAGTAGTCAGTACTACTTTCAACTCCGCAAATGCATCCTTCGCTTCTTATGACCACTGAAAATCCAACTTCCCCAAACATTCTTTCAAGACCTTCATAAAGGGAAACGACCTTTCAGCAGCTTTTGCGACAAACCTATGCAATGCGACCAACCTACCATTCAAGACCTGAATATCCTTAACCGAAGTTGGCGATTCCATCTGTAATATCGCTTCCACTTTTTTGGGACATGCACGAATTCCTTCGTTGGACACCATCATTCCTGAAAACTTACCACTTTGTATGCCAAAGGAGCATTTCTTTCGGTTTAACTTCATGTTTATACTTCGCAGCTTCGCAAATGTCTCCTCAATATCCCTAAACATACCATCTTCTTCCCTGCTCTTAATTACAATATCATCCACATACGCTTCCAAATTTCTACCCACTTGATCCTGAAATGTTCTATTCAATCAACCTTTGGTAAGTCTCTCCTGCATTCTTCAAGCCGAAGGGCATCTTAGTGTAACAGAATAATCCTTCCCTTGTAATGAATGTGGTCTTGTCTTCATCCTCCACTGCCATCTGCATCTGATGGTAACCCTTATACGCATCTAAAAGACATTTCCACTTAATCCTGTAACCGAATCAACTTTCCAATCGATTTCAGATAGCGGATAACAATTCTTAGGACATACATTGTTCACATTTTTGAAGTCTATGCACATCCTCCACGAGCCATCACTTTTCTTTACCAACACCGGGTTTGACACCCAATCTGAAAACTGAATTTCCCTAAGGATGTTCGCTTCTAACAACTTATCTACCTCAACCTTTACCACTTGCGCCCTTTCGTCATCCATTCCCCTCTTTTTCTTTGCTGGTACGACACACTTTCGGGATACAAAGCTAAATTGTGTTCCGACAGATGCCTCGGAACACCAGCCATGTCTGAAGGTTCCCACGCAAAAATATCCACACTCTTAGCCAGAAGATCATACAATTTCACCCTTGCACTTCCCGACAAATGATCTCCAATTTGTAACTGTTGTTCCGGATACTTCGGATTGATTGCCCACCTGTCTTTTTCCATAATTGCCCCTTATCCTCCTTATCAACTTCTTGCACCTGAACATTACACACTTGCAAACATGTATCAGAAGTTAAAGATGCAACCCCTTTTGGTGTTAGGAACCTTATCATCCCATGAGTTACTGATATGACTGCTCCCAACTGACTCAACACCGGCCTTCCCAATATTATATTGTGTGAAGATGCCGCACTGACCACCAGGAATGTAACTTCCAATGTTCGGATCTGCGCCCCCATTCCTATAACCATCGATAAAGTAATTTCTCCCATGGGTTTAACCATTTCACCTAAAAAACCCATTAAAGGCACTTGTAACGGAACCAACTTTTGCCTCACTTCTGTTCCCATCTTCTGAAATCACTGTTCATACATTATATCTGTAGCACTTCCACAATCGATATATACCCTCTTAACCTCGTAATTTTCTATTGTGGTGACCACTACCACCGGTTCCTCCCTTACCATCTGCCTTAAAAGTGGAGGAAATGTAATCTCCTGATACTGCCAATCAACCTGTTTATTTACTTTTTTCTTTTGAAAACTTGCTGGCTGTTGTCTTTTTATTCCCACCATATGAATTACCTTTGTAGGTTCATTACCTTCACCCTTCAAAACCTTTACTAGATGCCCTAATTTCCGGATCTTACCGCTTTATCTATTTCCTTCTTCAACGCCCACCAGGCATCGGTTGTGTGACCTCTATCCTGTTGAAAGTCATAATATTTGTCAAGATTCTTCATAGGAGGAGATTTTATTTTAGGAGGAGCTTGGAACTGAACACGCTCGGTTGCTAAAATCGCACTCGGGGTTTTAATAAGTTCCACAAATTTGTCATGCCTCGCAGAAGCATAATCATTCCTTGACTGATTCCTAACATACCTTGTCCTAGAACCCATGGGCCTGACCCACTTATTCTGAAAATACCCAGTAGTATTTCGGCAAGGACCGCCATACTTTCTTTTAACTTGATCTGCCTTAACATATCCTCCCCGAGCAATTGTATTACGATTTTCCTGCTAAACAAAACTTCCACATGCATTTTTCCTTGTACATAAGCCCTGGCCTTATCCATCAGAACTTCCATATATTTCGGAAGGTCCTTAGGTAGTTTCTCGACCAACTGAGCACATCTAACTCCATGACAGAAACCTGAAATTCGCAGTTGATCGCATGCCCCAGAGATTTTCATACTCTCCCTATTGAATTGCCCTATAAAATCTTCAATCGACTCTTGATCCCTACGCCGGATATTGTGCACCTCTGTCGGATCTGTTGTACATTTTTTCTGTTGGCTGAGTTGTCTCAAAAACTTACCCTTTAAATCTTCAAAACTTACAATTCCACCAGCCAGAAGTGCATCAAACCAAACCCTGGCTATACCAGTGAATGTCTGAACGAACATATGTCACCAAGTTTCTTCGGCCCAATTTTCCAATGTGGCCGCTGAGTAGAACTCAAACACATGGTCATCTAGATCCAACAATCCCCCATATTTACCTACCGTAGATGGCATCTTCAACTTTCGTCGGAATGTCGCTTCTGCTATCCATGAAGCAAATTTCGACTGTGACGTCATAGATTCCGGCATGTATGGAATTATCATCCTTGTTTCTCATTAAAACTCAAAACAATCAATTATCATAATAGCACATTGCTCAAATCTATGCACATTTTACCCCTAGTAAGAACCTAACTACCAAGCCCACAGATCAAAACAGTTTTTACCATGTAAAAGTAACTCTTTTATTTATAAAAAATTTCTTAATCATAGGAAGATATCATAATCCAAACTCTGAATCATTTTACAGATGATGATAAAGAATTTAACAAATCATACTTCATTATCAAAGGAGTTCGATAATTAAGATGATTAAACTGAAGATTCCAAAGAATTACGATTAAAACCATAAAGTATTGATACCATACCGTTCACAGAAGGTTTTGCTGTTTTCGATTTATCCAAAACATCTTTCATTGCAGATTGATGCTGGCTCTGAAGCTCACTCTTAAATTTTGCCAATTGAACCTGAACATCATCAGCTTCTTCTTCCATAAGTCGTTGTTGCTTTTAAAACAGTAGTAATTCCTTATTCTTCCTTAAGAAATCCACATCTAACTCCGACAAATCAATGTCATCCAATTCTTTTATCGACGAATCTCTACCTTTTTCCTCAACATCATCATCGAAAACCACTGCATCCTGCTTGACAGAAACATTTTGACCAACAGATTTCATCGATCCCTCAACACACTTTGGAATTAAGGTTTTCGGATCCATGAAGGAAGCTGTGAACACCGAAGTGTTCTTTATTGGTGAATCATCACTAGAAAAACCTAAATTCTGTCTAAAAGAAGAACTCGACTTCATTTTTTCACTCGAAGCCGATACCGAGAAAGATTTCTCTAAATCACTCATCTTCAATTCAAAACCCAGTCATGAAGGATTCCCTCGACTAATGGATGGTGCCACTGAAAAAGGAAAAAGTGTCACAAAGAACACCTGTGCCGCTAAATCAGAGAAGTAAGAGAGAAAGTGAATGAGATTTGAACTTAGAGAGAGAAAGTGATGTTTATTGATTGAGAAGGTTACAAGTGATCATAGTCAAGAGTGTTGGAACTAATAATAAGTGTGACTGACGCCATCAAATCTATTCTCGAATAATTCAGTTGTATAATCCATTGTGATTTGATTCAGAGACGCGGGTTGTGATGATCGATGCTTGCAAGTTTGGACCGAAGACGTTTTCTTGAAAAGTAAACTGTTCGAGTCAACTTGGATTAATTAATTAAATCAACTTGGATTTAATTAATAATTTACTTTAGTTGTTTATTTGTAATTTTGCTCATTGTTTTTGTGTTTTACTAGTTAGTGGGCTAGTGAGCACATGGGCTCTCTATATATAGGGGTGATAGCTTCATAAGAATAAGAGAGAAAATGAATAAGAGAGAATAAGCAAGAATAAGGAGGATGATCTAGAGAGATGTGACCTATCATTTCTAGATATAGAGTCTCACATTCGGTTTGAGCTCAACCCAATGTGACCATGGATTTCCTATGACGAGTTTGTAATCATTCAGTAATAATCAATGAATCATTTGATTTATCATTATTGTTACAGATGTTCTTAGATTCTCATCATCCCGTCTCCTCATCTAATCTTTGTTCGAGCTCTCGATCAAGATTCTTGATGTGAAATCGGTCCTGACAAATGGTATTAGAGCGGGTACCGATCAGATCTCGTTCCACGACGAATCTGATCACTCGAATCTTGATTATGAGCTTGAATGAAGTGCAGATTGGAGAACCCACTCTGGAGATGAATAATTCTATTTTTCTACATTTTTGGAGCTGTTTGGATGATTTATGGATGAATCTGATGATAGATTCTTGTTGTTGGGTTCATTTAGATGTGATTTCATGCTCCAACCGTTCAAATCTGTGAAGAAGTATGAGATCTGAACTGAAAAAACAAAACTCTTAGGGTTTTCATGTTTTTGGGTGTTTTTGAAGATTTCCAGTTTGATTCTGAGTTTTTGATGTTAAAATCAGTGTTTTTGGATAAAATAAAGTATGACTCTTGAAGGAAAACGCATTCCGGATCCATTGGGAGCATTGGTTTCGTCTGATTCGCAACGACTTGGGCAGATCTGGAAAAACACACAGTAGTATGTGTTTCACGGTGTTCTTGGTGTTCTTCATTTTTGTTGAAGATTGCCTTGGCGATTTCGCAACATTTAAAGATGTTCTTGGCAATCTGGAAAGAGCTTGAAGATGTACTTGGAGATTTCGAGTTAGTCTTTGGTGATCTCGAGTCAGTTCTTGGCGATTTCGAGTTTGTTCACAACGATCTGTGTTTGCTCTTAGCGACTTCGTGAGTAACCTTGGCGATCTGGGCTTAGCGACCTCGAATAAGGCCAAGCGACTTCAAATCTTGGCGATCTCGTCTAAACTTGACAACTAGGTTTTCGTTCGAATAATTTTCAGACGGTTCTGATCGTTAATATGTGTAGAGGATCGACACACGAGTTCAACTAGCTAAAAATCATCAAAAACGATCGAGTATTCACTGAGATATGAACGTTTTACGTTTTTCCGATGAAATTTCCGGTTGGATTAGGGTTACGGTGGGCATGGTATGAGTTCTTGATGAAAATGCTAACGTGGCGGAGGACGATTGCACCAGAGAGAATGTTTCTCTCTCCATTGTTCGGTCAAACCCTCTCCCTCCTTTTTGTTTGCCGTTTGCTGATTGGAGGAAAACTGTTTGTATGGGCCCAGCAGACAAAAGGAGAACCGTTGCACCTCCTTTTACTGTCTCTTTCTGGTTGGTTGACTAATAGTGCGTGGGTCCCAAATTCTCTCAATGAGCTGTTGGAAGACAATTGTTTATCTGCACGTGCTTGGCCCTAACGCGTGGGACCAGCTGAAGAATAATACATTGAAGGCTTTAATGCTGGCGAATACCTATTGGATGAGAGAGTAGCGCGTGGGACCCAACCGACTCATAGAAACATTGACAGCTTTCTGCGTGTCTCCCACTGATTGGTTTTCAGCTCTACCACACGGATCACCATCTTGAGCCATAGGATTTGTTTTATCGTCGCCATTGGATCATTATTGAACTGCATCCTGATTGGTCCAGGCCCTAGCACAAGGATCGTGGTCTTTTAATATTAAAATCTGATTGGTGAGATTTTAATTACATGGATCATATTTATTCAAGAGGGTTTAACACCACTAATGAATTATTCAGTATTTTTCGTTAATATGGCTAATTTTTAGGTCTTTACCGAGACTAAAGGAAGTAACGCCACTAGCGGATTTTTCGATTTTTCGTTGGTTCATGGATTTATTCCGCTATGTTTGGTCGGGTTTCTAGTTTTTCTTGACGTCAAGACCACGTTAGCTAACGACCACTGACGGACTGGTTCCGCTTCTCGGTTAAGCTTGTGACTGTTTTGTAAGTCCCAAAAACGGTCCAAACACGATATCTAACCTCGATTGAGAGTGCGGAATCCAAACAATCGAGTGATTCAAGATGAGCGATAAAGGAAACGATAAACACAATGATAAAACTAATAAAACCTGGAATAAAGTGCACACGATTAATAATCGTCTGGTACACAAGAATTCTTCCTAGCTCCACGCAATCTCCTTCTCTCTCTATCAAAATCGTGAACCCTTGATATGAGGGATTAAGTTTGCTTTTATAACAAACTTAACCCTAATCCCTCTAAACTGGACCGGGCCCAATATCTAAACCCAATTACAAACTAGCCCACATAACATTTTACTAACTATTACAAGCCCAATACTATAAGTAACATTTAATATTGCAAGCCTCATAATTCTAGGCTCTACAATCTTCCCCTAGGCTTGTGATATTAAATGTCTTTGACTTTCAGTCTTCAACTTTGCAATCTTCTTTTGGCTTGAACTTGTGTTGGTGAAGACCCTTCCTTCAGCAATCTTCAGTGGGCAGCAACGAGAGACTTTTGGGAGCATTCTCTCAATCAGCATCAACTTGGACTTCAAATGACAAACAAATAATGAGAGGAGGATTCTCAAATACTTGCTTCTTCTTGAAACATGGCGAGTCCTTGCTAAACCATCAGTAACTGTCTTGACTTGCATGAGACTTCAGAGGATAAATTTTGAAAACCTCTGTCTTGGCATTCTTGAATTTCTTGTTGTGACTGCTCTGCATCTTTTCTTCAATTAGCTTCCCCTAAACTTGAGAACGGTGTCTTTGGAAGCTTTACTTGAACAACCAACAAACTTCCCCTGAGCATAGGGTAAGTCCTTTTCCGGCTGGTTCTTCAACTTGAACAGCAAAGTTCTTGCTTTGGTCAACTGAGTCCTTGACCTTCTTCTCCATGAGTTGTCTTTCTCACTTAACCTGTCAAGCACAACATGGAACAAACACAAACACTAACCAGCATATGATACCTGGTTACTGGGTTAACAGGAGAACAACATTCTTAATCACAACCCCAAACATTGATTGCTAGTTTCCTTTAAACACTTCCCCTGAACCCAATGACTCACTTCACATGTTCTTCCCCTGAGATTCTGGAGGGGTGATACTTTCTTGCATGAAACCCATAAAACTTATTAAAAACCTTTAGATTAACCTGGCCATGGTTGGAAAAATAAACAATAAAAACTTAAGATAACACAAAAGAAAAATAAAAATAAAACAATCATACCAAATTTCTAAATGAAGAAGGTTTCTATTTGGGATCAAACCGTATGAATCTGACTGAGGAACCCTTTTCAGCTTCTGTTACTCGAACACGTCCAGGTGATTGCCAATATACTGATCCACTTTAAACTCTAACCCTTTTCTTATTCAGGCTGTTTGTCACTTTATTATCTTTTATTGTGCATTAATTATGAACAGCAAGTGGGTTTCAACAAATCCTAGGTACATGTTATTACACACTATCAAGCATATAAATTCCCTACCACATATTTTCACAACCTGAACCAGAAGTTTGAAACTGAGCTCCAGACTTGGATTGAGAAGAGAAAGAATAGATCACATAGATTTTTGGGGTATAATATACAAAGTCAACTGAATTTTTTGAAACATTTTTGATAATGCTCTCATCAGTGACAAAGGCTGAGGGTTTTGGACTCTTGAGGGTCTCTTTTGATGTGCTCTTTGGCATCTTTTGAGGTGTATACATGCATTTTTTTTATTTTATTTTTAATTGCATATATTATTTATGATGATCTAGTAAGCACGTATGTATGGACAACTCCAGGTCATTGCTCACGCAAAGCAGAGGAGAGCCTTACATACACTCGAAGCATCCCCAGGTCATTGCTCACGCAAAGCAGAGGGGACACCGACTTTTTGAGCTCAATTTCACACTCTTGGAGACAAGCGTGTGTATCGGGAACTTGAACATGCAGTCAAATAGAAATGCAATTAACCTAAGTGTTGTTACCCAACAAACTGCCATACGTTATCTTTAAGTGTGTAACGCATACCTTTTCAGATTTAAGAGCCGAGCCTACCAGCATATCACCATGGATCATGTCTTTCACATCTGCCTTACGCGTGTCAGCCATCTCCAAAACGGAAATTTATTTCACTTCCCTCCTTCTCAAACACACAAACAAAAGATTAAAAATTAAAAAGCACAATATTTTTGAGGGGTCAACTATTTCATCTTTTCTATTCTTCCCCTTGCTTTTTGATTTTTAATAACAACACACACCCTTTTTTTTTTCAATTTTTTCCTTTTTTTTATTTTTTTTTTATTTTTTCCTTTTTTTTTAAACACTCACTGACACAATACTAAATATGTACTAAAAACTGGCCAAGCTAACCTTCAAAGTTTATCTTTTGAAAATTTTCAGAAATGGGTTTTGTTTCATGCATAACCATACTTCACATCAAATTAGCCAAGAAACAAACAATTAAGACAATGTTACCTTTTTCTGCTGATTTTCTCAGATTTACCTCTCACAAGGAGACATACCCTCCATTGAAATCTTCATGTCATGTAGTAGAGAAATGCCTCCTATCCTGTGCCTGGAACAATCACTATCACAAACAAACAAGGTTAATGAAAGTCCTCCTTGACTGTTCCTGCACAAGGTGAGAGATCAGTTAGCCATAAGTACCCAGGCCATTGTGGTTCTGGGTATACCTGAAGAATCGGTGAAAGAAATTTCTTTTAAGAACATCCCCTTTGTGATATCAGGAATTGGGGGTGTGGCTGCCTTTGATTTTGGTTTCCAAATTCCAGGTGATTTGAAAGTTGTTTTAGTCACCTTTGAAGTAGTGACTTTAGGTATTTCAACCTTCTTCATTTCAGGTTTCCTTTTTCAAAACAGTTTTAGTTACCTTTGGAGGAGTAACTTTAGGTTTGTCAACTTTGTGTTGTTTTGAAATCGGTTTCTTCACCTTTTTATGAAAATTTTCAAAATTTGGAAAAACATATTTTTGATTCGAAAATTTTCTCTGCTCTTTGGCAGCGCCCCAATGTTGATCAGAGGGTTTTATCTTAGGAGAAACAGTCTTCATCGCCTTAGGTGGTTGCACCTTCATTGGCTTAGACTTAACTGATTCCCGAGACGAAACACTCCGACTTTGTGGATAATATGGCTCATAGGGGCGATAGAGACAATTTCGGGCAATGTGACCAGGATTGCCACAATTAAAGCAAGTTTGCTTCTTCAGGTAGAAGTCAGAAGTGTGACCGTTTGAGCTGTATGGCTTTGATGGAGAGGCATTGAGATTCGGTTGCATGTTCAGAAAGACTCCAGATCTCCAGTTGTTCGATCTTTCTGACCTTGATCCATTTATGTTGACTCTTTTCTGATTTGTGGAAAACTGAGGAAAACCAGATAGTTGAACTTTTGGGCCCTCTGGCTTCTGAGAGAAAGTTGTGTTGCCACTGCATGATCCCACTGATGAGTTTGGAGACTTGTTTGTCAGCCTTGGGCCTTTCAATCTTGATTGGAACGGAATTTGGAGGCTTGATGGTGATCTTGGGCCTTATACTCTTAATGTCAGATGATAAACCACCATCATGACCCAAGCCTTTGAACTTAGTGGTAGAATGAGGGTCGTTCATTGCTAACCTTCAATTCTTGGAATCGAACATAGACCCTGTTGTCATGAATATCTTACCATTGGGCCTTGTCGTCGTCACCACTCGTTCCCGCTTTACCTCATCCACAACTTTGGAATAAGGAGTCTCGATCTTTGGATAAGGAACCAACTTTTCTTCATCAGCTCTCTTCACTTCACTAGAGCTTGAACCTAGCACACTCAGTAGTGACATGAGTATTATCCACACCATTTGACTGAGTTGCTTCAGTGGCTGTCTTTTCATCTTTATGCACAGGTTGAGGCCCATATACCATGGTTGCTTCATTCTGGGACTCTTTCAACAATTCATCTGCAGTTTGGGGCACTTTTATGTATTCATGTTGCAATGGGGGAGGAAAATTTCCATCCCCGAGGCCAGATGTTTGTTTTACCTGCTCGAGTCGCTCTTCAGATTTGAATAAAGCATGATGAGAGTCCATCATTTTCTTTTGTATCACTTGATGTTTTTCAAGGGCAGATTGGGAAGTGTCAAGTTTTGCTCTTAGTTCCTCAACCTCCTTGGTTAGCTCTTCTACCTTAGCGTTAGCAAGCCTAAGATATGTGCTTTTATCACTCACCTGACGATTGAAGACTCTTAACATCTACCTGAATGGCCTCAAGTTTCTCTCTAAATATTTTGGTCTTACCTTTGGACTCCCTAAGGTCTCTAGCAGTGATTGCATGATTTTGACATTCATTTGTAAACTTGCTCTCCCATTTTTTAATCAAAGCACAGCACGTGGGGTTTGAGCATTCCTCGCAGTTACAGATCCAAGTTCCATCAGCACGATTGATCTTCCGTTTTTCCTCCTCTTTTTCACGGAATGTCCGGAAAAGATACTTCTCCTGACTGAGTTCATTACCTAAAGACTCTATCCTCTTTTTGTAGGGTTCGACTTGTTTTAGATGATTCTTTAGTTTGTACTCTGCATTGAGACGGTCTCTTTCTTCAGTTCGAAACAGTTGCTTATAATGTTCGATTGATTCGGAGCAAGCCGAGTTCGAACAGATCTGAGTTTGATCACTCACAGGAGGAGAAGCAACTTGAGTACTTGTCATTGTCGTCTTTGGATGAACTTCTGGATAAAATACGAACTGAACGACTTGAATGGATTGAAAAGGGATGGATCGAAAAGTCTCAACTGGATCGAAAAGTCAGCTTTTCGATCGGGCAGAGTTTCGGCTCGATCAAAAAGTGTAAGTAGATCGAAAAGTCACGAAGGGACTTTCCGATCGAAATGCGAGCTGATCGAAAAGTCACGAAGGGACTTTCCGATCGAAACGGAGCTGATCGAAAAGTCAAGAAAGGACTTTCCGATCGAAACGGACCTGATCGAAAAGTCACGAGGGGACTTTCCGATCGAAAAGTGGGGAAACCCGGGAAGTACTTTCCGATCGAAAGAACACGGCTTCTTGCTTCTGCAACACTTGTAACCTGCACAATAATCACACGAAACTCACAAAAAAATCGTTAGTAACACCTTAAAGCACTTGGAGCAAAAAAAAATATGAATATTAAAACAAACGAATTACTCCACAAAGTGCAGAAAAAATCAACGATCAATACCCCGATAAAATTAATTTGCACCAACTTGAATTGAGTGGCCGTTTATTGCTTTAAAAACCGGTTAACGTGGACCACCCGTTTAAATAAATCTCAATGGCAATTTGGTAAATATTGAGAATCTTTCAATGTGTACGTGAATATTTAACGATGGCACACGGTAATCTTCAATTTATGTAAATCAATTTTGCCATGCATACGACCTCCACAATCTTTTATTAGAATTTCGATATCCTGTTTCCAAAAAAAAATCTCCAAAATTTTTAAATCACAATAAGATTTGACTGCTCCGTAAAGATTTGACTGCTTCGTAGCAACAGCCACAAATTTCGAATATTCTTCTCCAACAGATTGAAATCTTCAATAAACAATAATACGATGAACTTGGTGCCAAACCCAGTGGCGGACCCACTAAGGGTCCAGGGGTAGCGCCCGCTACCCCTGAACTTTTACCCCGACGTGCAAAAAAAATTTTTTTTTATAGGTTTTCGGTTTTTCGCGACCCCTGAAACGAATTTTTCGCGACCCCTGGAAGAAATTTTATGGCTTTTACTTAGAAATATGATCAAAAGCCCCTTAAAAATATGATTAAAAGCCCGTTAACTACCTAAAAAAAATTTTCGGGGGCGCTGCCCCCGAACCCCCGTTAGTCCCCGCTACCCCTGATATTCTTTCCTGGATCCGCCACTGGCCAAACCAACAACCGAATCGAGAAAACCCGAAGAACCCGTTGAAGTTTCGAAGCAGACACTAGCAAACTGCCATAGAATTAATTTCCACAAGCCGATCAACGAGATCCACCTAATTTTGCACTTATTGCGGCACCAATCATCAACGGAGTCCCGCAACTGCTGTTTTGAGAAAAAAAATCTGCAAAAACCTTAAATCTTAACAATAAAAGATTAGAAAATCTTGAATCGATATCGCGCGAGCCACGAAACTTGCGTTTCTTGGCTCTGATACCAATTGTAAGTCCCAAAAACGGTCCAAACACGATATCTAACCTCGATTGAGAGTGCGGAATCCAAACAATCGAGTGATTCAAGATGAGCGATAAAGGAAACGATAAACACAATGATAAAACTAATAATACCTGGAATAAAGTGCACACGATTAATAATCGTCTGGTACACAAAATAATCGTCTGGTACACAAGAATTCTTCCTAGCTCCACGCAATCTCCTTCTCTCTCTATCAAAATCGTGAACCCTTGATATGAGGGATTAAGTTTGCTTTTATAACAAACTTAACCCTAATCCCTCTAAACTGGACCGGGCCCAATATCTAAACCCAATTACAAACTAGCCCACATAACATTTTACTAACTATTACAAGCCCAATACTATAAGTAACATTTAATATTGCAAGCCTCATAATTCTAGGCTCTACATGTTTCGTTATGTCTCGCTCCAAGTTGTTTAGTTGATGCGGCGCTGATGTCATCTAACCGAATTAACTGGAATTTTAGTTAAATATTGGAATATTCCGTTAAATCTCTAACGGAAGGCCCGTTACATGAATAAATTGACGGTTTTCTCAGATTCATTCCAAATTCCACCGTTTGACTCAGAAATCTTCACGGAATATTTTTCCGAGCTCGATTTTCTTCACCCAAAATTTACGAGGACTTCGTTTATGAATAAATTTCGCGTTTATGCTCGGGATCACAGTTTTTCACTGATTTGACATTATTTTTGCATCCAACCCAGTCACGCGGAACAAGTTCAGTATTCATGGATCATTCACAACTGTCAGTATCTGGCTTCCGGTTTCTCTAAAGATTTTCCGATTTCAGGATTTCAGTACCGTTTTCTCTTCGGAACTGAGCGGAACGGTTCCACTCTCTGCATCTGATTTTCCGCTTCCGCATCGGATGTTTTCAGAGGGATCTAGAGAAAAGGGAGAATAATAATAGAACTTGATTATCGAGTCGATTATCTGAAGTTAGAGCATTTTTATTGACTCATTGGTTTATCTGATTCGGTTTGTTGCGATTTTGACTCCGATGTTCAGCATTCTTAGTATTATACCCGACCGTGTGAACGGAGTGAACTACAGCACTTGGTTCTCAACTAGAGCAACAAGAACAGAAGAAGCTTATTCAAAGGGGGTAATCTTTACAACAGAAAGATTCTGGTTTATCAGTCATTCTTCAAAGATGTACGACAGAGCGGTTCTTCACCAGTATGACAGATTTGACAGCGTCAGTCAAGGGGGAATTGTTGGAACTAATAATAAGTGTGACTGACGCCATCAAATCTATTCTCGAATAATTCGGTTGAAGAATCCATTGTGATTTGATTCAGAGACGCGGGTTGTGATGATCGAGGTTTGCAAGTTTGGACCGAAGACGTTTTCTTGAAAAGTCAACTGTTCTAGTCATCGGTCAACGTAAAAGTTAGCGGGAGATCGGTTCGAGCGAGTCAAGCTTCATATTAATTAAATCAACTTGGATTTAATTAATAATTTACTTTAGTTGTTTATTTGTAATCTTTCTCATTATTTTTGTGTTTTACTAGTTAGTGGGCTAGTGAGCACATGGGCTCTCTATATATAGGGGTGATAGCTTCATAAGAATAAGAGAGAAAATGAATAAGAGAGAATAAGCAAGAATAAGGAGGATGATCTAGAGAGATGTGAACTATCATATCTAGAGAGAGAGTCTCACATTGGGTTTGAGCTCAACCTAATGTGATCGTGGATTTCCTATGACGAGTTTGTAATCATTCGGTTCGCTGAAATCATTCAGTAATAATCAATGAATCATTTGATTTATCATTTATTGTTATAGATGTTCTTAGATTCTCATCATCCCGTCTCCTCATCTAATCTTTGTTCGAGCTCTCAATCAAGATTCTTGATGTGAAATCGGTCCTGACATAGAGATACAAGAGTCCCTAATCTAGGTCCAATCTTGGGTATTTATAGACCTCCAACCTCGCTTCTCTGATCTTCAGCTCGGATCTTGACTCAGATCCTCACCCTGCATATACCTGCGGTGCCACTAGCATTTGCATGAGGACTTAGATGTCCGATGGTCGGATATGAAGACACATTTCACGATCTCATCTACTCATCAATATTCACCCACCTTGTATTGCTGGACCTTTACCTTTGCATTATAGTACTTGGCCATTTCCTTTTAATATCGACTTTCACGTATGGCAGTAATCTCCCTCCGCTGCTCAATTAAATCAAGATTATTCCTTAGTTCCTCCTCATTGTTAGACACTCGCACTTGCATCCGATGACTAGGTATCCCAATCACAGCTGGGATAACAGCTTCAGTTCCATACACTAAACTGAAAGGAGTTTCACCATTACTTGTTTTTGGCATTGTCCGATGAGCCCACAAAACGTGTGGTAGCTCATCCACCCAACTCACACCAAATTTCTCAAGTCTCATCTTTATGCCTACCACGAGGCTTCGATTAGCTCTCTCCACTTGTCCGTTAGCTTGTGGATGTGCCACGGAAGTGAAAATTTGGTTGATATGGAGTTCTTCGCACCATTCGGCAAAGGGATTTCCGGCAAATTGTTGTCCGTTGTCAGTTATGATGTGGAGAGGTAAACCAAAACGGCAAACGATGTGCTCCCATACAAATTTTTTAACTTGCTTACCGAAAATGCAAGTGAGCGGCTTCGCTGATATTCACTTTGTGAAATAATCAATTGCTACCAGGAGAAATTTTACCCTGCCACTTGCAGGTGGGAATGGACCAACTATGTCCATTCCCCATTTTTGGAATGGCCAAGCCGATGTAACAGGAATGAGCTCATTTTTTGCCCTCATGCTTACAGGAGCGTGTGCTTGACAGGCTTGACATTTCCGAAGTTCCTCCCAAGTACTGCGATATATTCCTGGCCAATAATAGCCAAGGATCATAATCTTCACCACTACCATGTTTCCCCCTGCATGGATGCCACAGATGTCTTCATGCACTACTTTGACGATCTTGTCAGCTTCGGTTGAGGTCAGGCACCTTAATAAAGGACCTAAAAAACTTCGCCTATACAGAACATTGCCTTGCATCTGATATTGAAGGGAATTCACCCGTATTTTTCGAGCTTGTTCCTTGTCACTTGGTAATTCACCCGTGGTTAGATATTTAACAATGGGACTCATCCAACTTTCCTCTTGAACTTCCACTTCCGCTGTTATTTTCTAAATTAACAGTCGGAGACTCCAATAGTTCTACTCTGATTTCTTTTGCTAGATGTTCAAACATGTTAGGACCGATTTACACTACAAGAATCTCGATCTTGAGCAAGAACGGGCTCGGATGAGAAAACTCAAAACAAATGAAGAAGATGATGATGATGAATCATGAATAATCATAAACAAGAAAGATGAAGAACATATCGAATGATTTCATATAACCGAATGATTAGTTACAAGAAATCATGAAGAACACTTTCTCTCTCTAGAATCCATGACTCACTCTCTCTCTCTAGAATGGAAATCTCACACTCTACAAGAAAAATCATCATCTCCACATTCGGAGACTCCTTTACTTGTAATGGGCACCCTCACTATATATAGTGAGGGTGACTAACAACAGAAAAACATGACGAATGAACGAAATTACAAGTAAAGTAAATAACATAAATATAAATTAAATCAAAGCTGATTAAATTAATCCGAAGCTTGACTCGCTCGAACCGATCTTCCGTTGACTTTTACGTTGACCGTTGACCCGAACGGTTGACTTTTTCAGAAAACGGTCTTCGGTCCAATCTCGCAAGCCTCGAGCATCACAACCCAGTCTCTAAATCGATTCACATGGATTCTTCAGTCGAATGCTTCGGTAAACAGATTTGATGGCGTCAGTCACCAAGATTTTTGTTCCAACAATTTCCCCCTTGACTGACGCTTTCAAATCTGTTCAACTGCTGAAGAATCGCTCTGCCGTACATCTTCAATGGGAAAATGATAAACCGGAGACAATCTGATGTAGAAATTCCCCCTCTGAATAAGCTTCTTCTTTTCTTGTTGCTCCAGTTCGAGATCCAAGTGTTCCGCTCACTCGGTTCACACGGTCGGGTACAATACTGAGAAAATGCTACATCTCGGAGTCCAAACCGCAACAGACTGAATCAGATAAACCAGTAAAACATCGAACATGCTCTAACTCCGGATAATCGACCCGATATCCAAATCCATAATAATTCCTCCTATTTCTCTAAATCTCTCCAAAACATCAAGTCGAAAGCGTAAAAACAGATGCGGAGAGTCGAACCGTCACGATCGGTTGCCTAGAGAAACCAGATAAACAATCTTGAAATTGGACAATCTTGCTAAAAGCCAGAAGCCGGATGCTGACAGTTGTGAATAATCCGCGTGACTGAGGTTGGATGCGAAAATTAAAGTAAATGTCAAATTTCTTCAATAAACGGTCATCCGAGAGATTTAATCGGATAAATTCCAATATTTAACTGAGATTCCAGTTAATCCGGTTAGTTGACGACAGCGCTGCATCCACTAAAAATAAACCGTGAGATATAACGAGAAAGCCGAGTAATTAACCGGATAATAAAGCTAACCCGTCAGTGATCGATAGCAAACGTTGCGCGCGACGTCAATAAACGAGAACCCCAATAAAATGAAATAAATCCGTGACCAATAAATTTTCTGAAATTCCGTCGCGGCATTATCTTGTTCGTCTCGAAAAACTGATAAGAAAAACGCCCGCGTTTAACGAAAATGCTGAAAAATAATTAGTGGAATTAAATTCCTCTAGAAAAAGCCATAATCCATGTGAAAATAAACCAACCAATCAGAATTAGGTTAGAGAAGACCACAATCCGTGTATTATGGATCCAACCAATCAGAAAATAGCTTTAAATATGAATCGGCGGCTGGGATTAAAATGATCTAACGGATCATTGATGGATCCGTGTAAAATGCGGACAGCCAATCACAGACAGGCAGTGAAAGACCCTTTCAACGGTTCTTTTAATCAACCGGGTCCCATGCGCCTCTCTTTCAACCAATCAACACGCGACAGCAAATTCAGGTTGACTGTAAGAGAGAGAATGAAATTCTCTACTAGCCAATGGAATTTTGGCAACAATAAGAGCATTCAACGGATTAATTAGCTGCTGGGCCCATGCGAATTCTCTTTTCACCGATAGAATCTCGACAACGGAAAAGGAATTCCGACAAAGAGGAGAGAGAATCATTCCCTGTCAACCAACTAAAGTTCGACACGTCATCGTCTTCTTAAAGAAAACGTACCAGCCACCGAAACCCTAATACAAACCGGAAATATTCGAAGATCACCGGAATATCGTAACCAGTCGCCAGAAAAGCGTATTTTCCTCATATCTCCATCAATACTTGACCGTTTTTGACGAATTTTATATCCCTGGACTCGTATGATCATCCTCTACAACTCTGTACGAACATAATCCACCGAAACGACCTCGAACGAAAACCCAGTTGACAAGTCCGCTAAGAAACAAGTCCGCTAAAGCCATTTCAAGTTCGCTAAAGGGTCTGAGAAGTTCGCTAAGGAACAAGTCCGCTAAGCAGAAAACAAGTCCGCTAAACGCAGAAACAAGTCCGCTAAAGCAAACAAGTTCGCTAAGGAGAGGAGAACAAGTTCGCTAAGAACACTGGAAATCCGCTAAGGCAATCTTCAAACCTTCAAGAACACTTGAATAAATCTGGAAAATGATGAACTTGAAGAACTTACTTAGTGAACTTGAATCTGCCCAAAAATGAATGGAGAACCCGTTATGATGCACGATATGTGAAGCTAAACCATTCACGACCATGTTGTGGCCACCAACAACACATAAACAGCAGCAACTCGGATCAAATCAGCTCCCAAATCTGGAAATCTTCAAGAACACGAAGAACACCATGAAACACGCACTAGTGTGTGTTTTTCCAGATCTGCCCAAACGGTTGAGAATCAGACGAAAACGGATGCTTCCAATGGATCCGGAATGCCTTTTCCACTGAGAATCATACCTCACTTCATCCAAAAACATGAAGAATAGCCCAGAAAATGAAGAATCAAAGCTAAAAATCTTGAAAATCTTCAAATACGGGAAAAACTCCAAAGTTCCAAAAATAACTTCGGATCTTCATTTCTTCACCAGATCTGAAGATGTAAAGCATAAACAAACATAAATATGAACTCCAGAACACGAATCGATCATCCATATCATCAGAATCCATCCAGAATCGAAGAAAAAATAGAAAAAAGTCTCTAAAAACTAAGTTTTCTCATCTTCACCATTCAAGCTCAAAATCACAGATTCGAGTGACCAGATTCACGGTGAGATGAATCTGATCGGTACCTGCTCTGATACCATTTGTTAGGACCGATTTTCACTACAAGAATCTCGATCTTGAGCAAGAACATGGTTCGGATTCGAAAACTCAAAACAAATGAAGAAGATGATGATGATGAATCATAGATAATCAACATAAGAAGAAAGATGAACAAATCGAATGAATTCATTAATCGAAAGATTACAATCAATGAATCATGAAGAACACTTTCTCTCTCTAGAATCCATGACTCACTCTCTCTCTAGAATGGAAATCTCACACTCTACAAGAAAATCATCATCTCCACATTCGGAGACTCCTTTTCTTGTAATGGGCACCCTCACTATATATAGTGAGGGTGACTAACAACAGAAAAACATAAAAACTGAAAATTACAAGAAAGGTAAATAACATAAGTTGATAATTAAATCAAAGCTGATTAAATTAATCCGAAGCTTGACTCGCTCGAACCGGTCTTCCGTTGACTTTTACGTTGACCGTTGACCCGAACGGTTGACTTTTCTGGAAAACGGTCTCCGGTCCAATCTCGCAAGCCTCGAGCATCACAACCCAGTCTCTAAATCAATTCACATGGATTCTTCAGTCGAATGCTTCGGTAAACAGATTTGATGGCGTCAGTCACATAAATTTTTGTTCTAACAAAACACCACTAATGCTAATTTGCTTAGCGCATCTGCTTTTCTTTTTTGAGCTCTCGATATGTGCAGGACTTCACATTTGTCAAAGGTTTTAATTAATTCTTGAAATTGTTCCAAATATAACATCATTTATTTGCCTTTTGCTTCATAGTTCCAGCGATTTAACTTGCAACAAGTAATGAATCCACATAGGCTGTCAAATGTGTTGCTCCCATCTTTTTGGCTAACCTTTTAACTTGAAACGAATATATTTCAGTGCTTAAATTTTTAATGGTTAACACTTGCGAAGCAAAGTCAATTTTTGAAGATAAACATTGGAATTTAACAGCATCATCTTAGGGGGAGATTGTAAGGAATATTGCGCTTGGAAGATTTCCGGCTGAATGCCAATTTTATTATGTTCTGGCTGAAGTTGAAGTTGAAGCGGAATTCTCACTTCAAGCAGAATTGGCAGTTCAAGCGGAAAGAATCAGTTTTGTCCTTTAGCGAATATTCCGGGTGAACTCATTTATCCACCAGATAATGAGTTCAACCGGACTTTTCCTGAGATGTCTTTTCAGCAAGTCCAATCCTGCAAAAGCTTCTCGTATGCTTCTATATCTGATTCAAGCCGCTCTCCTAAAGTAGTATGTTGCTGCAAACACGCAAGATATTCCAATTGTCGATGTTTATTCTTTTGGTAGTTTGTATTTGACTTTATTGTTTACGGTCTAGATTAGATCGCACGAGATCAATGGCTGTCATTGATCTCATCAGCACTATATATATCTTAGTTAGCTCTTAGGTTACAATAACCTGTTCTTGAACAACTTGTAATAGTGTAGCTTTGAGTTAATGCAAATAGTGCCGAGTATTTGATACTTCGCTGTTACTATCCTTATGCAAATCAAGCTTTTACATTATACACAAGAACTAAATATCGCTTAAGTAAAGTGAAATATAACTTTAATTCCGCAAGGTTATATTTGCAAGTAAAGGGCTTTGTTTTAGTTTAACTCTAACTAATAATGATCCTACAAGTGGTATCAGAGCTTTGGCTCTCACTTTGAAGACTTTCAGTGCTTCAAAGTTGATACTTTGCTTGCCTATTTTACAAGCCTTGCTGTTTCTTCTTTGAAAAGTTTTTAAAATGAGTGATTTTAGTCTAAGTTTTCCAAATGGTTCTTCCAACAAACCACCAATGTTCACTCCAGATGACTTTGGTACCTGGAAACTCAGGATGGAAGGTTTTGTTAGGATTTTGGACCGCCGTATTTGGAAATCTTTTACTGAAGGACCTTACTCACCTATGGTTTCATCTGTTAATGATGCAGAAGTCAAGATACCAAAACCACTAGACAAATATGTTGAATCTGACTATACTGCTCTCGAAGTTGACCATAAGGCATATAGGACTCTACAGGCAGCACTTCCTAACTCCATCTTAAGTGGGTTCAAAGGATATAAAACTGCTTTTGACCTGTGGAGTAAT
>JBCNJP010000002.1:3106596-3154363 GCA_039602395.1 Deinandra increscens subsp. villosa
TCGAAGACCCGACGGTTTGTAAGTTAACATTTAAATATCTGTTAATATAATTTATATTTTTTATATATGTAAGTGAACTTTTTTAGCAAACGATCAACAATCTACTGGTTTCTGGAGAGGAGCGAGTGAACATTTTGACTCGTCTATGTGCAAAGACCACCCACCCTGTATCGCGAACATGTTAATATCTAAATAGAGGGTTAAAATTCGGGAAATTTATCGCCATGTGTAATAAAGATGTGAATACCTATCTAGTGGGGACAATGAAACAATAGTTTTTTATGAAGCGAAGGATGAGTATACATAAACTTTTAGTTCGAATTTTATTCATATGTCCGCGTGGAGGATTATGAAGAAAAGTGTGAAATGGATGCCCATCCCCCTGATGGAAAAATCGTCCTCATCCAAACGTACAATGACATCGACCATATCGAATATGTGACTCTTGGAGGAGGGTAAACTTTTAGGAAACACCTTTTTCCTTTTCCTCCAAACCCACCCCGGTTTTTATTCTAGCTCCTCGTTGTTTAACGAGCATCTCATCAACTTTCATTTGAGAAACGGTCCATTTATCTAACTTAGTCTGAAGTTGAGAGGCTTCGAATTGGGCTAATGTAACTCTTTCAGAAAGCATGTTTAATTCAACATTTTTTAGCAAGAAGAGTTTGTTTTAAATGTTCATTTTCATGCATTGCCTCATTTAATTTCACAAAATATTTTGATTCATTTTCTTTTAATTGGGTGTTCATAGTTTTTAATTCATCATTGTTGTCAATCAACAATCGATTGGCCTTGTAGATTCCGAACAGACGAATTCTACAAGGATGAGAGCACATATCTTGAACAGATTCATATGAAAGACCCATTATTACCTTTTCTGCAGCAAGGGCTTTCTCACAGGTGCACGCGAGTGTGCTTGTCGTTTTCTCATTCATCTTCTTCTCAACTTCTCCCTTCTCACAGCTGTTAACTGTGGGGTCATTGCTTTGTTCATGAATTCGAGCCGCAAGTGCTTGATTTATGGCTTCCTCAGTTTCAGAGATCTCCGAACTCCAGTCAAAGTTAGTCAGAAGAGCCACTTCTTTCTTTGGCTTAGCTTCAGCTTTGTCGGTGATAGGGATGACTCGAGCTGCAGGCTCAGAAGTCGGTTCAGTGACAATTGGATTCGGACATTCTCTCTTGAAATGGCCAAGTTGCTTACAGTTGTAACATCTTAGCTTAGCCTTATCGAACCCAACTTTTCCATTTTGATTCCCAAAAGTGTTTCTCCCAGTACGTTCGATGAACTTTCTAACACGAAGGGTCAACATGGCCATTTGCCATTTTAAGTCGGTTTCTTCCAAATCATCTGGGTCAACTTGGTACATATCCTCAGCGGTCAGAGTCGAACCTTGAAGTTCTCCAGCAGCGAAAGCTTGATAACTGTTGGCAAACAATGAGAACAATCCCATGAATTCGGGTGAGATCTGGGGTGTTTGCTGAGCAGAGGTTCTTTGAGCAGCGGCAGAAGCAGTTGAGGATGAACCAGACCCAAGATGAGCAGATTGAATTTGAGATGAGGCTCCTTTGGGTGTAACAGTTGAGATGAGAGCCGAATTTGGAGAATAAACTTTAGCAGGACCCATGGCTTGATTGTACTCTCTCCTTTGAACATCCAACTCAAATGACTTAAGCTTGTTAATTACGTCCATAAGCTTGTATTCGGAGAAACCCCTCTCTTTTTTCAACATATGAACCTGAATGCTCCACTCGGGTGGAAGAGCATCCAGCAGCTTCTTGATTTGTTCAGAGTTGGTTAGTCCTGAATCATACTTCTTCAGATTGCTTGACACGGTCAGAAAACGGTTAGTCAAATCAATTAACTTTTCATTCTTCATGCTGGTGAACGAATTGAATTCTTTAGTTGCTTGGGCTTCTTTGTCCTTCACAAGATCTTCATTACCATCATAAAACTCACAAAGAGCATCAAACAAACCTTTTGCATCAGAGTGCTCAGCGAAACGATTGTAGATTTCTTGCGACAAGCAGAGAGAGGAGCACCAAGAGCCTTTTGATCTCGATCAATAAGTTTCAAATCCTTCTCAGTAAAGGTAGACGGATTTCTGTTGATCTGGGTTACTTCACCAGTAGTGGTGTTTGGAACATGAGGTCCGTCGACGATCGACAACCATTGATTGTTATCGGTGTACAGAAAGAACGATTTCAGACATCGTTTCCAGTCTTCAAAATTGTCTCCGTTGATCAGCCTCGGTGGTCGGTTTGGAGCAATGCTTTCAGTGTCAGCAACATTGTACCTAAAGCCATCTCAAATCAGCCTGAAATAAGAAAGACACAAACAAACAAAGAACAAGACAGTTTGGTTAGTTTCGCTGGGAGAATTAGTTTCGCCAGTAATTTCGCTCGGAAATCCTGATCAGTTGAATAATTTCGCTGGAACTTATAGTTTTGCCAGCAGTTTCGATTGGGAACACTGAACCAGTTCAGAAATTTCGCCAACTAGTTTCGCTGTATGCACGGGCAGTACTTTCACTAGGAAATACCCGATGACACACAGTTTCGCTAGCTTGATTCGCTGGAAACTGGTTTGAACTTTCGTTCAAAAAAAAATCAATGCTTGTTTCGCCAGTAGTTTCGTCAAAATCAAATATATGAAATTTCACAGCGACACTATAGTTTCGCTGTATAGTATTGCTGGAAGAACATCAGTTTCGCCCAGAACAGAAAACCCTCTTTTTGAAGAAGAAATGATCAAAAACCAATCCAAATCACTATGGAGTAATGATCAGTTGATTGCATAGGCTTCAGGACATCAAAACATACAATATTCAACCAATTTTCAATCCAAAACAATCAGATTATAGATCCAAATAGATTTTCAAAAGTTTTACCAAAAACACTCAAAAAACACCAAAAATCAGGAGCACAAAGGCTCTAATACCATATTGTAGGTCCTCACTGATCTTAATCAGTGCTAATGAAGGTGTTTTGAGAAGAAAACCAATCAAATATCAATAAAGGATGATTTCCAATAGCTAAAATGGGTTTTTAGTATTGAACAATCACAACTACAACCAAATGGATGATAAGAGATGAACAATAGCTACAAAGGTTGAATAGAATGCTCCTAGCCGTCACGAAACTAACCAAAATCCAGAAATGTTGTATTAGGGTTGATAAAGTTACCAAAGTTACAAAAGAGTGCACAAAGGCGACTATTTATACAGAACAGTAGACAGTTTCGCTGGCAGTTTCGCTGGACAAGCGAAACTGTCACTAAGACCAGACTAAACTAGTTACCGAGCGAAACAACAGTTTCGCTCGGTAGTTTCGCTAGCTACCAAAAGGACAAAATTACAATTGAAACTAATCTAAATAAGCAAACTTAACAAAACTATGAATTCCTCCCTACATTGATCTTCAGTTTTGGCGTTGACTATGATGAGACCTTTTCACCAGTTGCTGACATAAGAGCTATTAGGATTCTCTTAGCCATAGCAGCGAACTATGACTTTGAGATATGGCAAATGGATGTTAAGACTGCCTTCTTAAACAGTTACTTGGATGAAGAAGTCTATATGGATCAACCTGAAGGGTTCATTGATCCACAACATCCCAACCGAGTATGTAAGCTTCAAAGGTCCATTTATGGACTAAAGCAAGCATCAAGGAGTTGGAATAAACGGTTTGATGTAGAAATCAAAAAGTTTGGTTTCGTTCAGAATCCCGATGAGCCATGTGTATATCGCAAAGCTAGTGGGAGTAATGTTACTTTCCTTGTCTTATATGTAGATGACATATTGATTATAGGAAAACACATTTCAATGTTGCAAGATGTAAAATCCCATCTTGGAAAGTGTTTTGCCATGAAAGACGTGGGAGAAGCAACATTTATTCTTGGAATCAAGATCTATAGAGATAGAACTAAGCGGTTGATTGGACTAAGTCAAAGTGCTTATATTGATAAGATCTTGAAGCGATTCAAGATGGAGAATTTCAAGCGTGGTATAGTACCTATGCAGGAAGGACTTGGTCTATCAGTCAAACAAGGTGCTTCTACACCTGATGAGGTGAAGCGTATGCAGAGAGTCCCTTATGCTTCGGCTGTAGGCTCTATAATGTATGCGGTGAGATGCACTAGACCTGATATAGCATTTGCGCAGAATATCGTTAGCCGGTTTCAACAGAATCCAGGTGAAAGTCACTGGACTGCTGTTAAGACCATTCTCAAGTACCTACGGGCTACTAGAGATTTGTTTTTGGTATATGGGGGAAATCCAGATCAAGAGCTCAAAGTGACCGGATACTGCCATGCTGGATTTTAGACTGATAGAGATGACACGAAGTCTCAGTCTGGGTACGTCTTCGTTCTGAATGGAGGCGCTATGGATTGAAAAAGCAAGAAACAAACCACAGTTGCTATGTCTGCAACAGAGTCTGAGTACATTGCTGCTTCGGAAGCTGCAATGGAGGCAGTCTGGATAAGGAAGTTTATTTGTGGGCTTGACGTGATCCCTACAAGTAACTTGCCTATTGATATGTACTGTGATAATACTGGTGCATTAATCATTGCCAAAGAACCTGGAGTTCAGAAGGGTGCCAGACACTATGCCAGGAGATATCACTATGTTCGTGAGCAGATCGAACTAGGTGAAATCAGATTACTCAAAGTTCACACAGATACTAACTTAGCTGATCCTTTCACAAAAGCTTCTTCGAGGCCGAAGCTTGAAAGGCATGCCGAGGGCATGGGACTTAAATTAGCTAGTTAAATCATGTATGTCTGATGTTCGGTATTTGGATAAGGAATGTTAAACAATTTCTATTTATATAATGAAATAAAGTACTTGATATGTTTGATTTCACTTAATAGTAAATTGTGTCCTATTATTGCATGTTTAATCCTTGAGTACTTGTCAAGTATTCTAAATTGTCCATTGTCAATTAACTATATGGGAATATAGTTAAACTAAGACAAATCTAAGTGATTGGTAATATTCTTGGAATATATAATGGATGGTCGCACCAAACTCACATGGTATTCATAGGATGCATATCGGACAACCCCACTAACGAATTGTCACTTTATGGATCGTCGTCATTGAGTGAAATTCCTAAATGGTTGCTTTACTTATCCTTAGACTTGAGATACAAGCAGGTCATGCATATATGGATTGCACCTACTTGATATAGTTCTAACTATCCTGAATAAGGTAGTACAAAAGGGCTATTTTAAGTAAGTGTAGTGAAGTATGTGACTGGACACGTGTAGTCAAGAGGATTTGTTCCTTCAGCCTAAAGGTTGAAGCAGGTACCACTGGGCCCCTCATTGGGACTAATTAAGATGTTTGCATGGCCATGCCCAAATGAGATCCAGATGTGTCTCGATTTTGAATTTGGTAATCTTTAATTAGTTATGGAATGAGAAACAGAATCGTTAAAGTATGAAATGACTTGATCCATATTCATATTTAACAACGGTATCGGTAACAAAGGGATAGTAAATGATTATACCATTTAAATACACTTTGAGAAACTGTACTTAAATATTTCCAGGAGCATTGGCGTGTTGCTAGACGCTAACCAATGTTATTACCTTTATTATTACGAGCTCAAGTGGGAGCTGTAAGGATATGATCACGTATTAATAAACGTATGTCCGGAAAGTATTTAAGCCTACGGGGTTACACGTCTCGACACCAATGTATTTGTATTAATTAATTAGTTAATTAATATTTATCACGAACATTTAACGAGGAATCGTTAAAAACTAACGGTTAATTGTTAACAAGGGGGTTAGTTGTAATTAGAGAGAGTTAGATTTGGATTACGATTAAGGAAAGGTTTTGGATAGGGCCTCTAGGCCGAATTCGGCTAGGGCTCCTATGCCAATCCCTATCTTCTTTTCCAAGTCTTTTAACCCTATAAATAAACCTTACGAGTTTAAGGTTTAGTTGCTGCATCTATCTGATAAAGTGCAAACCCTAATCTCTCTCTATTCTCGCTCTAATTTTCGGCAAACAAGAAAGAACCCTAGGGGTTTCGATTTCTTGTGTGGTTCGACCAAGCCATCTTCACAAGAGGAGTTCATGATCAAGTACCAGCATACATACATCAGTGTGTCGTGTGTGCGATCGTAGAGGGATTTACTTCAAATCCTAGAAGATCTTCTCTTGCCGAGCTAAAAAGGTACACGTTGTCTATCCGGTTAATTAGATTAATTCGTAGGATTAATTCCGCTGCGTACTCGTGTTTATTTGATAAATAGTTATATAACCCAACAGTTTCCAGATGAACATGCTACTACTGAGGTTCAACCGGAAACTGTAGCAGAAACTGAGCCTCATGCTCAAGATGACAGAGCTATAGTCCCAATAGTTTCTGAACACACATCTGTCCCAGCTTCCTCTACCTTAAAAACCTTCAAATCCAAAAAGAGGAAAGCTTCCACAAACACTACCACTACCACTTCCTTAACCGAATCACCTCCTATCATTTTTAAAATACAGAGAAATGTGGTTACTAGGTCTCCTCCACCTAGTACCACAAACCAACCCGAAGCTTCTAACCGTGTTCAAGGCAAAAAAACCTAAATGGAAACTGGTTAATGTGGGATTCTCTCTTAGGGATGAACCTTCATTTGAGGGGGAGTCATTAGAAGCAGATGTACCTTCCCCATATGAACATTTTTCACCCCTACAACCCCTATCACCTAGGAGTGACAGTGCTCTCAATCTTGGCCTAAATGAAGGTGTTATTAACTAACCTACCTCATTACATGAGAACATCCTGACAGGCTAAGACACTATAGCATTGAACCCCCACTCCTCATCGGAGGTGAATCTCAGGAGTTTGGAAGAGATTCATGCAGAAAGGGCTGCTGCTGCCCAAGGATCCCCACTGGATCTTGGTGTCAACAGTAACATCAATAAGACCCAATCTGTGGCAATCCTCTCTGAATCAGCACCTAGAAGCCCTTCATTGGAACCAAGGGTTGCTGCATCAAATGAAGAGAATCCCAGGTGCCAAGAAGCCATGGGTACCACAGTTGTCAATCTCGGATTGATAACTTGGTTTTGTCCAAGGATACTGGTAAAAGGCCAGTTGAGGACAGTTATACACTACCTGAATTGACGAAACTGTACCTTACTCTCCAAGCACAGGTTGATACTCTGAATGGAACTGTTGCTGATTTGGTGAAAGCTGCTCTTACTGATACTGAAGCAGGTCCTTCAAACCCTCTCAGAGAAGCTGATGAAGCTGTTATAGCTGATGAAGCTGATACTGTCAAATTGGGGGAGAAGATGCCCTCAAAGCCTGTCATAACTGAAATTGAAGAAGATCAGAGGATAGCGGCTGAAGTTAGAGCCACGGCTTGTAAAAGAATTGGTGTTAACCCCTTCACTGTTGAAGAAAGTTGGGTGAATATGAAATTTAGTCAACTGATTGCTATTTCTCCCTTTGAGGACCCCAACCTCACTGAACTTGTACAATCATCCATGTTGATTGCTGGTGCTCTCCCTGAGCACATAAACATGATCACGACACTTCTCAAAGATGTCATCTTTTCGGCTGAAAGAGCCAGTGATCAAGTGGTAGGAAACATTGCCTCCACCAGCAAGGCAGTTGTTGATGCTGAAGAAAGCACCGCAACTATTGCAGTTGCTACTACAACTGAAGGAGGTAATGAGAATCTGATCGGTGAAAATGAAGGTACGAAGGTGTTGGAGATTGTTGATAAAGAACCTGAAGTCACCAAACCTCAAGTGGTGACTGAGGGCCCCAACACTGTCCAAGCGGAAGTCCAAGCGGAAGTTCAGGCGGAACCTCAACTCATTGTTCAACCGGAAACCCAAACTGCAACCAAGGTGGAAGTTTATGGTTCGGGAAATTCAAACTTCGGCATTGATGGGTCTAATCAGTCACCTGTGGATCAATGAAGCTGAAGACATAGCTGCAACAGGGAAGCAATGAAGCTGAAGACATAGCTGCAACACTGATAGCTTTGAGGAGTACCGAACCTGTTCAAACTGAAATTCCAAGAACTATTCAACAGGTGGTTCAAACTCCTGCAGCTGAAGCTATGTTGAAGATGGTGGAAGATGCAAAAAGGGCAGCAGAGGATGAGAGGCTAGCCAAAGAACTTCAAGAGGAATGTGATCTGTATCTGCAAAATGGAGTATTTGAGAATTTGCTTGAAGAGGCTAAGACAAGATCTTTCAACTAGAGGGTAAAGGATTACAATTTGGATGCAGTGACTGAAGCTGATAAGCAGATGTTGATTTCTATTGCCTCTCAATTGCCTACCAGGCTGACAAAGAATGATGAGAATTACATTCTGCTGAAAAAGGTAAAAAGGGCTCTTGTGGTTAGAAATTAGAAGACAGAGGAAGAGGTAGCTCAGATGCAAGTTAGGGAACTTTGCAGCTTAATTGATACTATCTTTTATGAGCTTAAAGGAGATATAGCTGCTGTTAATCCTAACTTGGTGATGCCTTCACCTTCAGAGCTCATCTCAGGTACAACAACAAATGTACATGTTAAACCTGAATTTACTAATGTTGCAGATGCACAACCTCCACCCTCCTTCACTTACAACCCAAACCCCATACATACAACAGTTCCATCAATTCTACAGTCACTTGCCATCACACCCTACAAACCACCCTCCATCTGCAAGAAAGTTGCAACCAAGCTTGCCAACCCCAAATAAAGAACAGATAACTTTACACCAATTGTTCCCCTCAAGAAGAAGCCTCCACCTACCATGGATTTCTCTGACATTTTCCCACCTACTCCACCTTCAAGTCCCACACCAGAAGCTATTAAACCACCAACAAAAACCTCCCTACCTCCTCTCACCATTAAAGAGCCTTCTGCCACCATCACCAAACCTACTGAAGCTCAAACTGGCCCTTCTTCATCATCTGCCAAAGGAAAAAGGCCTATTGTGCAAGAATCTGCAAATGATTCTGATGAAGAAAGGATGATGAGAAAAAGGAAAATGATGCATGCCAAGAACAAAAGAGATCAATGGCAGAGAAGAAAAGCTCCACCCAGAAAGAACATGATTGTGGGTTGGACAGTAGATGAAGCCACTTTTGATTTCACCTTCAATTTGGCAAATGGCACAACTCAGGTGGTAAATGCTCGCAAGGCCACTACATACCTTACTTTGCTGCAAATGACAGATATCATTCTAAAGCTTAGAGAAATTCCGAGTCCTTCAAGAGCTGAGCATATGTTAAGGCTCCTCATTGAGCCAACTATGCTGGACTGCGGAATGCTTTACAGAAGTAATTTAGATGGTGACTCAGCAGAAGAAGAAGAAGAAGAAGAGCCTGCAAGTGAAATAAAATTTATCATTTGGGAAGAGGAAGAGAAGCTATTTTATGTTCACAGAGCCGATGGCACCTTCACAGTTCATGAGTCCATTTCTATTCAAGAAGAATGGAGCGAAATGGACTGGGAATCTTTCAAGCATGTGAAGGTGACCAAAACTAATTCAAAAGAGCTTTCTTAAAACCTGGATGCCAACATCAGAACCACTAACAAGGAGGATAAGGAGAAGAAGCTTTTTGGGTATAAGTCAATTTTTAAAGATAAACATTGGAATTTGACAGCATCATCTTAGGGGGAGATTGTAAGGAATATTGCGCTTGGAAGATTTCCGGCTGAATGCCAATTTTGTTATGTTCCGGCTGAAGTTGAAGTTGAAGCGAAATTCTCACTTCAAGCGGAACTGGCAGTTCAAGCGGAAAGAAGCAGTTTTGTCCTTTAGCGAATATTCTGGGTGAACTCATTTATCCACAAGATAATGAGTTCAACCGGACTTTTCCTGAGATGTCTTTTCAGCAAGTCCAATCCTATAAAAGCTTCTCGTATGCTTCTATATCTGATTCAAGCCGCTCTCCTAAAGTAGTATGTTGCTGCAAACACGCAATATATTCCAATTGTCGATGTTTATTCTTTAGGTAGTTTGTATTTGACTTTATTGTTTACGGTCTAGATTAGATCGCATGAGATCAATGGCTGTCATTGATCTCATCAGCACTATATATAGCTTAGTTAGCTATTAGTTTACAATAATCTGTTCTTGAACAACTTGTAATAGTGTAGCTTTGAGTTAATGCAAATAGTGCCAAGTATTTGATACTTCGCTGTTACTATCCTTCTGCAAATCAAGGTTTTACATTATACACAAGAACTAAATATCGCTTAATTAAAGTGAAATATAACTTTAATTCCGCAAGGTTATATTTGCAAGTAAAGGGCTTTGTTTTAGTTTAACTCTAAATAATAACGATCCTACAGCTGTCAAATGTGTTGCTCCCATCTTTTTGGCTAATCTTAAACCTGAAACGAATATATTTCAGTGCTTAAATTTTTAATGGTTAACACTTGCAAAGCAAATGCATGTGGATATCACTTGTGCACGTGCTTTTCTTATTAAACTTCACCAGATGCATGCACACATGCAGGTGTTCGAATTCTCTTTTTTTTATACGGAGTAAATGCATGTGCATATGTTCATGCACATACTTTACTTCAAATAATCAGATGCATGAGTATTCTCATACTCAGACTCTTTTTTTTTAAAGAAAAATAAAAAGCGTTAAAACTTATGAAGTTTAAGTGGTCAGACCTACCAACAATGCTTCATATTCAGCTTCATTATTTGAGGTTGAGAAATTGAAGCGAATTGCATATGTTAGCTCATCACCTTTCGGACTTTTTAGAATCAAGTCTGCATTTGACAGATGTTAGCTTTTGCCAACTTTTGGTGGAATAAACATACTTTAGGAGAAATAAGGAAGTAGGAGAGCGTCTTGTCGGACCTGATCCTGAATCGTCGGAATTAGAAGAACCATTTGTATGAAGAGCCCACACTTAGTCTTTGGTTTCAGAAACGGTAATGACATTGACACTTGGGACAAATGGCACTTCCGCTAAGAAATCTGCAACAACTTGTCCTTTCATGGAAACTCTTGGCTTGAACTCAATGTCAAATGGTCCTAGTTTAATTACGCATTTGATAAACCCTCCCGACATTTCTGTTTTCCTTAGGATCCCTTGTATTGGATAGGAAGTTAGTACACTTAGGGTATGAGCTTGAAAATAACGTCTCAACCTTCTAGTAGCTTGCACAAGCGCTAGAATGACTTTTTCAATCATTGGATATCTTGTTTCATAATCTTTTAGCATTTTGCTGATGTAATAAATCGGAAGTTGCTTGTCTTCTCTTTCAGCCAGAAGTACAACACTCATAGCATGGTCGGTAACGGCCAAGTACATTATTAATAGTTCCCCAACCTTTGGTGCTGTCAGGGTCGGAAGTGTAGCCAAGTCTATTTTTAGCTCTTCAAAAGCTTGGTTAGCTTCAGGATTCCACTCAAAGTTTCCTTTTAGACTTTCTTTTAATACCTTCATAAACGGTGTTGCTCTCTCTGCGGCTTTAGATAAAAATCGATGCAAGGCCACTAATCTCCCATTTAATGTTTGAATTTCTTTAACGGTCTTAGGATGCTGTATCTCCATAACCGCTTTGACTTTTCTTGAATGTGCTTGAATCCCATCCTTGTTGACTAACACTCCCAAAAATTTGCCTTCTTTCATCACAAATGAACATTTTTTGGGATTCAACTTCATGCTGATTCCTCGCAAGTTCCTGAAAGTCTCTTCGATATCTCTTAGCATATCTTCTTCATGGAAACTTTTTATTACCACATCGTCTACATATGCTTCGATATTTCTTCCTACTTGCATTTGGAAAGTCTTATCCATAAGTCTCTGGTAGGTTGCACCAGCGTTCTTGAGTCCAAATGGCATCTTTTTATAGCAAAACAGTCTTTCATTGGTAATGAAGGCTGTTTTGTCTTCATCTTCTTTGGCCATAACAATTTGATGGTAACCCTTATAAGTATCAAGGAAGTATTTCCATCAATAACCGACCAAGGAGTCCACTTTGAAATCAATTTCTTGAAGTGGATAACAGTCTTTAGGACAAGCTATGTTGAGATCCTTAAAATCAATGCACATGCGCCATGTGTTGTCAGGTTTTTTAACCAAAACAGGATTTGTGACCCATGTTTAATATAATACCTCCAGAAGGATCCCTGCATCCATAAGTTTATCGACTTCCTCTTTAACCACATCATTTCTAACTTTGTCATAGATTCGCCGCTTCTGTTGAATAGGCTTTACTCTTGGATAAACATTAAGCTTGTGTTCAGCAAATTGCTTTGGAACTCCTGTCATATCTGCCGAATCCCATGCAAAGACATCAATACTATTTTTTAACAACTGGAACAGTTTCTTTCTTGGATCCCCTTGAAGTTGTGAGCCTATTTCAATGGTTTGATCTGGGAATTTTTCATTAATCAACCATTTATTTTTATAGGTATTATCATTGAGCTTGTCCGGGTTTTCTTTTGATGTTATTGGTATATCAACCAATGCAACTTGCGGACCTACATCAGTTTTGACAGTTGCGATCCCCTTGGGGTTGGAAATCGAACCATACCATGTGCGGTTGAAACAATGGCCCCCTAAACCCTAAGTCCAGGCCTTCCAATGAGTACGTTATGAGGAGACGAAGTTGCAACTACAATGAATGTCATCATTTCTTCTCGGAAGAGTTTGTCATCTCTAAAGATCATCGGGAGAGTAATTTCTCAAATCGGATGTACTACCTCCCCTGAGAAGCCTATAAGTGTGGAAGTATGAGGCTTTAGTAGTTGTTTCACTTCTGAACCCATCTTCCTGAAGCAAGATTCGTACATAATTTCAGATGCACTTCCGGTGTAAAGGTAGGTTCGTTTCACCAAGAAGCCGGAAAATGCCAATTGTAACCACCACAGGATCTTCCCTTGATTCTTTTACGGATAAAGGCGGAAATGTGATTTCTCGACTTTTCCATTGTTCTTCTTTAATTTTAGTTTTGACGCTTCGACGCCAAACATTTGAACTTCTTCTGATCATGCCAATGACCTTCTTTGGGGTTGTCCTTCTTTAATGTGCTTTGCCAAATGAGATAGCTTGCCGGATTTAGTGGCTCTTTCAATTTCACTTCGCAGTGTCGAAAGTTATCGGTATCATGGCCTCTATCTTTGTGAAAGTCATAATATTTGCTCACATCCATCCCTAAGGTATTCTGAGATCTTTGCGGCTTTGCGAATTGCACGTTTTCGGTGATCAATATCTCACTTGGGGTTTTACTGAGTGATGTATATTCCTCAGTTCTGGGTTCCCAAGTCTTTTTATAGCCTCCGAAGTTTCCTTCCCTTCTTCCATCATAAGGCTGAAATTAATTTCTTTTCCAGGGTTGACTTCTTGTCGGAGCAGAGTGCACACTTGCGTTTACGTTTCTAGGATTGGCTCTTTTTGAGACGGTTTCGTAGTATTGACACCTTGTATATTGCCTGATGTGCTTTTTCCCTTGACATATGTTCTCACACGATCCATGAGCACTTCCATTGTTTTCTATAAATCTTCATGTAATTTTTCAACAAGGTGTGTATGACGAACACCATGGCAAAATCCCGATATTCGCAACTGATCTTGAGCTCCAGCTATCTTCAGGGTTTCATTATTGAATCTCATTACGAAGTTTTCAAGACTTTCATCACCTCTTCTTTGGATATTGTGCACTTCCGTTACTTCCTTGGTACATTTCCGTTGTTGGCTGAACTGTCTTAAGAACTTAATTCTTAAGTCTTCAAAGCTATTAATTTGCGCGTTCGGAAGCGTTTCTAGCAGATCCTGTAAAGTTTTGTACCAGCATATGACACCAAGTTTCTTCTGACCAACACTTTAATCTCCCAGCGGTGATGAAGTAAAAAATGTGATCATCAGGATCTGATAATCCACCATACTTCTTAACAGAGGTTGGCATCTTCAACTTTGATGGGAATTTGGCATTTGCGATCTAATCTTCAAATTTGGAATGTTCTTGCATGGAAATAGGGAAATAGGGTACAAGCACGTCCGGTGTTCCTAAAAACACGAGGATCATAAATCAAAATGAAATTACTAATGTCTTTTTCTGAAAAAAGATCTTATTGTTGCTGTACGGCCGATGCAAGCATAGCTTACTTGGGAATGAATGTATTAAGCCTCTTGTGAGAGCTTTATAATGACACTTCCGATGTAAGTTAAACTTACTCGGAAGCAATTTATCCCGGAGGCCTCTTCATAGGTTTTAGCGAATGCATATGAACTATTCTCAACCCGATGCATGTATACACATTTATATACATACTCGTTTTATTCTTTTAAGCATATGCTGTGCACAGGTAGGTGCTCATACTTTTCTGATATGCAGAGTAAATGCATGTGCATATGTCAACGCACATACTTCACTTCAAATAATCAGATGCATGAATATTTTCATATTCATACTCTTTTTTTTAAACGAAATACTCAACATATAAATAAATCATTGGTGTAGGCCTATCATGAAGAAATTTGAAAAATATTTTTCCCGCTATATTTTGACGCTGAAAACTTCCAAGACTGAAAGGCAAAACTCATAAGAATTTTATTTGAAAAGTATTCATCCAGTGAGCATTCAAAAGATCTCCAGTTTCCGTTTGTATCCAACAAATTCCAAACAACATCGTTAACAATAAGTATGCAAAATCATAAAATCATTAGAGCATTATGCGATTTAATCATGACTACTCAGCACATGATCCATTCACAAAGTCTCATTGTAACTAATCCAATTTGCTTTGATGATCAATTCTTATGAGAACATTTATCCATAAGTTCCAAAATCAGGAATAAATCTTCATGATTAAGCCTTATCAAACCAATACTTTAAAACAATTTACTCTGAGAATTCAGAATCAAATTTGTTACCTGATGCTTTTGCACACTTATCAGATGTGCGCTCATCATTTAGAATCTCCTTTAGATTCTTCGTAGCTTCAGTTTTTCCAGAATCTCTTTCTGGAGTGAACTTGAGTGTTGCACGAACTTCCTGCAACCATGAGTCTCGTTTTTCCTTATCATGTAACTGTTTTAACACTTCAACATTTCTTAGCAGGAAATCTCGACTAAAATGTTTCAATACATCAGAATCATCACTCTGAACAACATTCTCGTCCAAATCATCTCGATCCAAATGATCATTGCTTGATCTTGCAACGGATACATTAAATACTCCTTACTGAACTTTCCAGCTGAACCTGCAGAGCTAAAAATGTTTTTCACTGAACTCGTCGATTCAAAAACCGACTTCTTCTTCGTTGAATTGTCCAAACACTTCTCCATTGTTCACCAATCACAGAGAATACTAATGGCGCCAATTGATGAACCACAAAATCTCACCGCTTGTAGGTTTGATTCAATGACTCAACTAGGAATTAAGCTAATAGATGGAAAAGTATTGGAAGAAAGGGATTTATATTGATTTGGTATTAAACAGAGTACATTCAGAAGAACACATAGTTAATGGTGTAAATTGTGATTTTTTCATCCCCTATTACAAATGATAAAATGAACTATTTATACTATTCTCGAAATCGCACCTTCGTATGCTAGACATATGCTATTGCGTGTTGTTCATCTGTAACTGCATCACTTCCACCTTGCCCCACATGCGATGCTTGCCTTTGGAAGTGTCATCTCTGAGGCACTTGTATATCCATTTTTGACCTATCCTCATCAGTGGATAAGATAAGAAATGAAGTTGTGAAGAGTGAGGTGGATAAACTTGTAGATGTTGGGATATTAAGAGAAGTACACTATCAAACATGGGTGGCCAATCCGGTGTTGGTTAAGAAACCAGACAGATCTTGGCGCATGTGTATCGATTTTTAAGACTTAAACAAAGCTTGTCTAAAAGATTGTTATCCTTTGCTGGAGATAGATTTTAAAGTTAATTCTTTAGCTGGGTATAGATCGAAGTGCTTCCTTGATGCCTATAAGGGATACCATCAAATTATTATGGCTGAGGAAGATGAAGATAAAATAGCTTTTATCACGAATGAAAGACTGTTTTGTTACAAGAAAATGCCATTCGGGTTAAAAAATGCTGTTTTCTTACTTATACTCTCCTCTGGTTAAAAAGTTTACAACTTCATCTTCTTCATTCTTCGACAATCTGCAGGTCAGTTCTTTCCATCCATAACCTCTTCTCCTTCTTTCAAAAAAATTTTTACTTTTATCTTCTCTGTAATGTCTACTTCCCCTGAATCGCCTAACCCTAATCCAGTCCCCGAGACTGGCAATCTCGACGCAGCACCCGAAATTGAAACTTCAAAAATGACTGCCACTTCTGAAAATCTAAAACCTGAGAAGGTTCCAACAAAACACAATCTTGACATTTCTTATTGTCTAATTTCTCAAGAAGTCCTTGATACTTTCGTCGAGGACTTTCACATTCCTTCAAATTTCCATCCTACTCTGCCTGGTTCCAAAAAACCTATTTACCCATTCCCTGAGGGTAAAATAGGGTTGTATTTTGACTTCTTTAAACAAGCAAATTACAGGATTCCTTTCACCCCGTTCCTTCTTGAAGCCCTAGAATATTTCGGGATTCATATTGCTCAATGCAACCCACCAGGCCTGTCTATCTTAAACCATTTTGAGTTATCATGCCGAGCCCTTGGAATTACCCGCAACGTTACTCTGTTTCGTGCCTTTTATCGCTTAACCATGGGCGGAAACTGGTACACATTTGAGAAACGTCGCGAACTCAGCCCAATTTGTAGCAGCAAACCTGCCACTAACCGTCTTTGGAAAAACCAATTTTTCTACCTTGACAACACATGCGTTCTATCAACCATGATCTGGCGTGACCCAAAGTTCGCTATTTGCGATGATCCCCCCAAAAAAGAAACCATCAACCAAAAGCATTTTACCCTTATAGGCAACTTCTCATTCCCCGTTCGCAAACTTCCTGAAGAGATTCTGGTTGCTGCACAGATCAGCACGCACTGGTCTAACCCTCACTTGCGACCTTCCTTCTTTAACGGAGGCGCTAGTGAGTTTCATATTCCATTTTCTTCTTTCTTTATTGCTTTATAACATACTAACTTATGTTTTTATCTTTTTTGTTAGAGATGGATCTATCTGGTGTACTGAAACTGCGAGATTTTTCGTCTTTGACTTTTGAATCTCCCACTGGCCACTCAAATGCAACTCCTACTTTGGAACCAACTGGCGCAACTTCCAGCAGCACCGTTGCTACTGACAAAACACCATCTGAGACCCAAGAAACTGATTCTGCTCAAAACCCACCTACTGTTACAACCGAGAGAAGGAAACATATTGCCAAAGGCCATCATGAATCCCCAAAGAAGGATGAACCACTTGCTAATAAAAGAAGCAAGAAAGAAGCACCAAGGAAAACCGAAAAAGCAGTTGATGCCAATGCACCCCCTGTAATTGTCCAAAGTGAGAAAACTGATCCAAAAATCACAAAAGAAGATCATGTTCCCCGGCGCTCTCCTCGACACAATGTTCAGAACCTCACACCTTCCGGAAATGACAACACTCCCTCTAGCGAAACACAAATGGATCGTCTGGCTGATGCTGTTTCTCCTTCTGATGATGTATGTTTTAAATTTGAAAAATCCAAATCTTCACCTGTCAGCCCGCCCAGTTTGTCATATATGATTTCTAGTGACGATATCACTATGAATGAATACTTTGCCACATCACCCCCAGCCACCTTAGAGATTACCGAAGAGAATCCCTCTACCACTCTCACATCCAGCCATACCATCTTACCACCTACTCATCCTAGCACTGGAACAATCTTCCCAGCATCTCAAAGCAGCCTGTCATCCTCCAGTATCTCAACCTTCCTTCCTTCTACCCAGAATGAAATCGAGTGGTTGAAAAGTGAATATGCACAAGTTAAAACAAGAAGAACCGCAGGATACAACTTAGGTGACTTGTTCCTTCCCAATTGGAACATAAGCAACAAAGACAGTTTCACAGATCCTGCAATTGCAAAAGACATGTTTTTGCACAGTTCCACTCCTAATGATGTAAAGTTCCTTCAAGGTCTTCCCCCTTCTGTTTTAGCCTCCCGTATTACTGCTATTCAAGCTGAGAATCAGTCAATCATACCTGAGCTTTACAACCGATGGATCAGAGCTGAAAATGCCAATTTGTCTAACGAAATTGCTCAAATGCAAACCCCAGCAATACAAAGCAAAATTCAGTGTTTGGAAAAGGACAAAATGGCTCTTATGAAGGCGAAAAATGATATGGCTCAAAAGAAGGTCCTGGCGGAACTTGCGTTGAATGAGACTCGCTCAATGGTTGACATGCTAAAGAAACAACAACTTTCTCTTGAGAAAAAGAACTTAGATGCTTTGAAGGAGACCGAGTCTTTAACACAGGAAAAGAAGTTGCTCAATGATCAATTGCAAACATCTTCTGCCGGTTAATCTTCTCTACTCTATATTTTTACATTGTTCTTTTATTTACGTCTTAAAATTATCCCACTAAATCTTCTTCCTTAACCTACTTGCATTACCAGAGGTTACTGGCTTGAAAGATGCGTTGACCCGACAACGCCATAAATTTGAAGAGGAAAGGAAAGCCTTGGAGAAAAAACTTGAAGAACTAGAAGAAGAAAAGCGTACCTTACAATATGACAAATCATGGTTACTCCAGGAAGGCATAGATGCCATTGTGAAGAAGCTGTTCAAAGACCCTGACTTGGTGTCCACTGTTGGAAATATCAACAATGCGATGAACGCATGTGGAGTTAATGAGGGTTTGATCCTCGGGTTTCATTATGCAAAAATGCCAGGAACTTCTGTTGGAGCATTGAAGGAATTTGACAAGGATGCGAACAAGAAACTTCATGAAGCCACTGAAGCCTTCAAACACCTGAGCATTCCATTTCTGAAGCAGCTCCCGGACCTTCATGATGCCCCATTGGAAACAATCCAAGAAATCATTCTTGGCGACAAACTAACTCACCGTTCCGACCAACCTGAATTTGCTACTAAGTCACACAATGCACCTTCCAGTTCCGCATGATCACCTATGGTACTCCCTTGTTTCCTTTTGTATTTGAAAAACTTCATCCTTCTTTAAACAATTCCCGCTTGCATGCGGATGAACTTACTAAGCCCGTATGTGTAGGGCAATTAACTTTGATATTTTGCACATTTTGACTTGTGGTAATCGTATGTGTTTCTTACTATAATATCTCATGTTACATTATTTAACTTTGCTTAAAAAATTTATGAATGCAGCATACTCATGTGTTGATCAGACACATGAGTACGAATCGTTTAAGGAAAAGAACTTCAGTAGCAAAGTTAAATTTAAACCTTATTCGTATACAAGTAATGTCAATCAATTTAGAACACATCCATTTTTGGAACACATCCAATTTTGGAACATACCCAATTTTGGAACATATCCAATTTTGGAACATATCCAATTTTGGAACATATCCACGTTTTGGAACATATCCACTCTTAGAGCGAAACATATTCACTTCAAGTCTAATTAGACCAAACTAATTTTGTGCGAAACATTTCCGACTTAATTCTTTGGATCATATCCTCCTTTCAAACGAAACATATTCGAATGGTTTTAATTAGAATATATCTAACTTTGCATGAATCATATTCAAGCAATTTAATCGGAACGTATCCAACTATATAAAATTTTCACATTCACAAAGTTTACTCATTGAGACATACTCAATCTTATTTCAAAAATGGCCACCATTACACGAGCTGAAAATAAAAAACAACAATTTCGATAACCACCTCCGCATCATCTTCTACTTGATTGCTCACACATGATACTTACGCAAGTGAATTCCATTCCACGACCTTGGCAGAACCTTTCCACTCTCATCTTCAAGTACATAAGATCCTTTTCCTAAAACCTCCACGATTTTATATGGACCTTCCCATTGTGGTGTTAGTTTCCCTTGCTTCAGCACTCTACTTACATCATTATTTCGTAAAACCAAATCACCCTCCTTAAAATAATAAACCTTCGCATGTGCGTTATAATATTTCTCCATCGCAGTTTTGTACTTCCCTTCTCTAATAGCCGCAACTTCCCGTCTTTCCTCTAACATATCAAGGTTTTCCCTTATCATTTCATCATTATTATCTTTCCCAGCCATCCTTTGTGTCGGAACTCCCACCTCTGCTGGAATTACTGCCTCAGAACCATACGTCAAACTGAAAGGCGTCTCCCCGTTAGCAGTTTTTGGCATTGTCCTATAGGCCCACAACACATGCGTTAGCTCGTCAACCCATCCGCCTCCTGTTTTATCCAATCGTACTTTTATGCCTTCAACTAAACTCCTATTAACTCGCTCAACCTGCCCATTAGCCTGCGGATACGCAACAGATGCAAAAATTTGTGTTATAGCAAGTTCTTCACACCATTCCTTAAAGGGGTTATCAGCAAACTGTTTTCCATTATCGGAAATTATGTATAAAGGTAACCCGAATCTTGAGATGATATACTCCCACACAAACTTCTTCACTTGTACCCCAGTGATGCTTGCAACTGCTTTTGCTTCGACCCACTTAGTAAAATAATCAACAGCCACAATTAAAAACTTAACTTTTCCCGCAGCTTCTGGAAATGGCCCAACAATGTCAATACCCCATTTCTGAAATGGCCAAGCTGACACGATTGGCACCATTTCATGCTTCGCTTTCAAGCTAACCGGAGCAAACCTCTGACACTCATCACACCTTTTAATTATGTCACTAGCAAACTTATGCATATTGGGCCAATAATAACCCAACAGGATCAATTTGTTAACTATCATCCGAGGTCCCATGTGATTTCCACAGATCCCCTTGTGAACCTCATGAATCACATAAACTGCTTCGTCTTCGGTCAAACATTTCAACAAAGGACCCACATACGTCTTCCTATATAATATTCCTCCTTGGATTTGATATTGCAAAGATTTAACTTTTATCTTTCTCGCTTCTTCTTTCCCTTCCGGTAACTTCCCTGTCATCAAGTACTCGTATATTGGCATGTACCATATTGAATCAGACATTGTCACATCTGAAACTTGCTTCTTTAATATCGAAGGCCCTTCCAGAACTTCCACTCTTATTTCCTTTCCCAAGTGCTTGAAAGATGTTGATGCCAACTTACTCAACACATCAGCTTTCTTATTTTGACTCCGAGTTATATGTATAACCTCACATTTACTGAATTCCTTCATCAAGACTTTAACCTGATCCAAATATAATGCCATCGCTGCGCTTTTAGTTTCGTAATCACCACTTATGTGCTTGACAATCAGCAACGAATCAGTACACACTTGTACCTCGTGCGCCCCTAGCATCTTCGTCATTCTTAAACCTGTTAATCCAAAAATTTGTGAATAAAACATATCAAAACAAACTAATTAAAACAGTTTCTCTTGTCACATCTAAGCAACCTGCCAATACAGCCTCATACTCAGCCTCGTTATTTGAAACTCCAAAATTAAACCTTATAGCATAAGTCATTTCATCGCCTTCTGGGCTCACTATTAGTATTCCTGTAACTCATAATACCAAGATGATTAAATTTTTACAAATTTTTGCCATCATATAAGAACAATAAAGGAATAGATGGCTTCTTATTTATGGATAAAAAAGGTAGATAAGATCATACCTGCACCCGCTCCTTCACTTCCTGTTGACCCATCTGTAAATAGTTTCCAGAGCAACATCTTTCCCACATCCATCACATCCAATGGCTCCTGCTGACTCATAGGCATTTCAGCCAAAAAATCAGCAATCACTTGCCCTTTCACAGCAGCCCTTGGTTTAAACTGTATGTCAAACTGCCCTAATTCCACGGCCCATTTGACCATTCTCCCCGACATCTCCGCTCTGCGCAAAATTTGATTGATTGGACAAGCCGTTAATACTTCCACACAATGCGCTTGAAAATACCTTCGCAAACGTCTTGCAGCCACAACCAATGCCAACACTAACCTCTCCATAGGTACGTATCTCCTCTCATAATCTTTTAACACCTTACTCACATAGTAAATCGGCATCTGACCATGGGCCCTCTCAGCCACAAGAACCGCACTCACAGATCCTTCTGTCGCTGCTATATACATTTGCAATGTTTCTCCCACAATTGGAGCTGTTAGAGTTGGTAACATAGTTAATACTATCTTTAACTCTGCAAATGCATCCTCCGCTTCTTGAGTCCACTGAAAATTTTCCTTTCCCAAACATTCTTTCAAAACTTTCATAAAAGGCAAAGACCTTTCTGCGGCTTTGGCAACAAACCTATGCAACGCAACCAACCTTCCATTCAAAACCTGAACATCCTTTACTGAAGTTGGTGATTCCATCTGCAATATTGCTTCCACTTTTTTCGGACACGCCCGAATCCCCTCATTAGACACCATCATTCCCAAAAACTTTCCGCTCTGCATGCCAAAAGAACATTTCTTTGGATTTAGTTTCATATTTATACTTCGCAACTTCGCAAATGTTTCCTCGATGTCCCTAAACATTCCATCCTCCTCTCTGCTCTTAATCACTATATCATCCACATACGCCTCTAAATTTCGTCCGACCTGATCTTGAAACGTTTTATCCATCAACCTCTGATAAGTTGCCCCAGCGTTTTTCAAACCGAAAGGCATTTTAGTATAACAGAACAGACCTTCCCTTGTAATAAACGTGGTCTTATCCTCATCCTCCACTGCCATTTGTATCTGATGATACCCTTTATATGCATCCAAAAAACATTTCCACTTAAACCCAGTGACCGAATCAACCTTCCAATCGATCTCCGGTAGTGGGTAACAATCTTTAGGGCACACATTATTTACATTTTTGAAATCAATGCACATCCTCCACGACCCGTCACTCTTTTTAACTAACACGGGATTTGACACCCAATCTGAAAATTGAATTTCCCTAAGGATGTTCGCTTCCAACAACTTATCCACTTCGACCTTCACAACTTGCGCCCCTTTCATCATCCATCCCTCTCTTCCTTTGTTGATATGGCACACTTCCTGGGTACAAAGCTAACTTATGTTCCGACAGGTGCCTCGGAACGCCAGTCATGTCTGAAGGCTCCCATGCAAAAACATCCACACTTTTAATCAGTAAATCATATAACTTTGCCCTCGCCACCTCTGACAATTGGTCACCAATTTGTAACTGTTGATCAGGGTATTTTGAATTGATCGCCCACTTATCCTTTTTCATCATCTCCCTTCTATCTTCCTTCTTTACTTCTGGCACCTGCACAGTGTATACCTTTAAACATGTATCAGAGGTTAAAGATGCGACCCCCGTCGGTGTTGGAAACCTTATCATCCCATGAGTTACTGATATGACAGCTCCCAACTGGCTCAACACCGGTCTCCCTAAAATTACGTTATGAGAGGATGCCGCACTGACTACCAGAAACGTAACTTCCAAGGCTCGAATCTGTTCTCCTGTTCCTATAACCATTGGCAAAGTAATTTCTCCCATGGGTTTGACCATTTCTCCCGAAAAGCCCATCAGAGGCACTTGTGACGGAACCATCTTTTGTCTTACTTCGACACCCATTTTCTGAAAACACTGCTCATACATTATATCCGCAGCACTTCCACAATCAATATACACTCTTTTAACTTCATAATTTGCTATTGTAGCAACTACCACCACAGGTTCCTCCCTTACCATCTGCCTTAAGAGCGGAGGAAATGTAATCTCCTGATATTGCCAATCAGCCTGTTTACTTACTTTTTTCTGTTGTAAGCTTCCCTGCTGCGACCGCTTCATACCTACCATATGAATTACTTTTGCCGGTTTAGCACCCACGCCTTTCAAAACTTTTACCAAATGCCCCAACTTCCCAGACCGTACCGCTTTATCAATCTCCTTCTTCAATGCCCAACAAGCATCAGTTGTGTGACCCCTATCTTGATGAAAATCACAGTACTTGTCAAGATTTTTCATAGGAGCAGACTTTATTTTGGGAGGAGCCTGGAATTGCACTCGCTCGGTTGACAAGATTTCACTTGGCGTCTTGATAAGTTCCACAAATTTATCATGTCTTGCAGGAAAATAATCACCCCTTGGCTGATTTCCAACATACCTTGCTCTAGAACCAATGGGCCTAACCCACTTGTTCTGGAAGTAACCTCCACCTCCTCTTATTGGACCACCATATTTTCTATTAGCCTGATCCGACTTTACATATCCTCCCCGAGGAAGTGTATTACGATTTTCCTGCTGAACAAAACTTCCACATGCATTTTTACCACGAACATAGGCCCTAGCTTTATCCATCAACACTTCCATAGACTTTGGAAGATCCTCATGTAACTTCTCAACCAACTGAGCGCATCTAACTCCATGACAAAAACCTGAAATACGCAACTGATCACCTGCCCCAGAAATTTTCATACTCTCTCTATTGAACCGTCCTATAAAATCTTCAATCGATTCTTGATCCCTACGCCGGATGTTGTGCACTTCCGTTGGGTCTCTCGTACATTTTTTCTGCTGACTAAATTGCCGCAAAAATTTTCCTTTTAAATCTTCAAAACTTACAATTCCACCAACTGGAAGTGCATCAAACCAAACTCTGGCTATGCCTGTAAACGTTTGAACAAACATATGGCACCAAGTTTCTTCAGCCCAATTTTCCAACCTTGCCGCTGAATAGAATTCAAACACATGATCATCCGGATCTGACAACCCTCCATACTTTCCGACTGTAGAAGGCATCTTCAACTTGCGAGGGAACGTCGCTTCTGCTATCCACGAAGTAAACTTTGACTGTGACGTCATAGATTCTGGCATGTATGGAACAACCATCTCTGCATCTCATCAATACTCAAAATAATCAACCATTTATGATAATGCATGACTTATGTTCACATACATCATATTACTAACTAAAAAATTGTCATCATATACAATTTTAAACTTATGTCGAAAAATAATCAACAATTCGCTTACAAAGCTTTAAAAAACTTAGGACTTAAAAAACAATTTTACGCCCAAAACTTAACTTATTTTTCAATAAACAACTAAAAATTCTCATGAACCATACTTAACGCTCAAAGAAATTCTAAATTGTCAATAATAAAATGCCAACATATCAACATCATACCGTTCACCGGAGGTTTTGTCGCATTTGCCACGCGTACCACGTCCTTCGTCGGAGATTGATACTTACTTTTATACTTCGCCAATTGAAGCTGGATATCATTATCTTCTTCCTCTTCGAGACGCTGTTGCTTCAAAAATAACAACAAATCCTTGTTCCTTCGCAAAAATTCTACGTCAGACTCCGATAGATCAACATCATCCAACTCCTTTACCGGCGAATCTTCAACTTTTTTCGCAGTCTTTTCCCCAAAAACCACCATATGTTGCTTATCAGCATCATTTTTTCCCACGGATTTTAGCGTTTCATCGACATTCTTCGGATTTGAAGCTTTGGAATCCAAAAACGAAGCCGCAAATATCGACGTAGTTTTCACCGGTGAATCATCACCGGAAAAACCTGAATTCTGTTTAAAGGAAGAAATCGACTTCATCTTTTCACTCGAAGCTGATACCGAAAAGGATTTCTCCAAATCATTCATGATTCTAACTCAAAACTCTATCACAAAGGATCCAGTCAACTAATGGATGGCGCCACTGAAAAAGGAAAAAGTGTCACCAGGAGCACTTTTACCGCCAAATCAGGAAGGTTAGACAAAAGTGAGAGAGATCTGAGCTTAGAGAGAAAAATGATGATTATTGATTGAGAATGTTACAAGTGATCAAAGTGAAATGATACAAGTATCCCTAATCTAAATCTAATCTCGAGTATTTATAGGCTTCTAATTCCACTTCTCCAGCTCTTATCTCGGATCTTGACTCAGATCCTCGCCTTGCATCCACCTGTAAAACCACTTACAATATTTTGAGGACTTAGATGTCCGATGGTCGGATATGCAGACATATCCGACAAACTCATCTACTCATCAATGTGGTTATAAAAAGTTGTGTTGAGGAGGATATGATTAGAGACATTGAAGAAACTTTTGAAAATTTGAGAAGGATTAACATGAAGTTAAATCCTAAAAATGTTCTTTTGCTATGGAAGAGGGTAAGTTTTTAGGAGTTTTGGTAAATAATAATGGTATTCAAGCACACCCGGGAAAGGTGAAGGCAGTAATGGAAATGACTCCTCCAAAAACCATTAAGGAAATACAGACTTTAAACGGTCAATTGGTGGCGTTACATCGTTTCTTATCAAAGGCTGCTGAGAGAAAATTTCTGTTTAATAAAGTCGTGAAAGAAAGTTTAAAAGGTAATAATTTATGAATGGACTGAAGAAGCCAACAAGGCTTTTGAAGAGTTAAAGGTAGATCTCGCTACACTTCCAACTTTGACTGCACCTAAGATAGGTGGAAAGTTGTTTATGTACTTGGCAGTAACAAAACATTCGGTTAGTGTGTACTATTGGTGGAACGAGAAGAGAAGCAAATTCCAATTTATTATATAAGTAAGATGCTGAAGGATTATGAGACAAGGTACCTGGTGATAGAAAAGGTAGTATTGGCATTAGTACAAGCAACTCGAAGATTGAGAAGATATTTCCAGGCTCATATAATCATTGTCCTTACTTCATTCACTTTTCAAAGCATTTTAAGGAGGCCTGAAATGTCTAGAAGGTTGGTGAAATGGGCAATAGAATTGGGACCTTTTGATATTGAATTCAAGCAATGAGTATCAATCAGAGGTCAAGTAATAGGAGACTTTTTGGCGGAAGTACCTAAAGGAGCAAGTGTTCATGCAATTTCAGTTCCTGATTCCTTAGAAAAAACATGGATGTTACATACAAATGGATCATCTAATTCTAACGGATCAGGGGCAGGTGAAAGTTTATTAGAGATGTTTTCACTAGTAATCATAAATTACATATGCATATGGTGTAACAAATATTTCCTGAAAATGACAGGATTAATTTTGAAGAGCCCTAAAGGAGATGAGTTAACCCGATTTGGTTTCACGGCTTCAAACAATGAAGCTGAATATGAGGCATTGTTAGCAGGTTTGAACATTTTACTTGTGTAATTTTCTGATTTCTAAAAAAATAAAAATATGGGGGATAAGAGTATAAGTGTATACTCATGCATTTTGAATAGTCGAATTATAAACATTTGCATATGTGAATGCATTTGCACATGCTGTTACACATGCATTTGCTTCATTTGAATTTTTAAAGTGGAAGTAATAACTGTTGGCAGGTTTGAGGTTGGCCAAAAAGATGGGTGCTAAGCACGTAATATCATATGTGGATTCACTATTGCGTGCGAGTCAGATTGCTGGAACATATGAGGCGAAAGGAAAATACATGGCGATGTACCTAGAGCAAGTGCAAATGCTCATGAAAAGTTTTGATAAATGTGAAATATTGCATATATCCCGAAGTCAAAATAGGAAAGCGGATGCGTTGAGGAAGTTGGCATCATTAGCATTTGAACATCTTGCGAAGAGATAAGAGTGGAGTTATTAGAAGTTCCTACTGTGAATCTAAAATTAGCGGAAGATGTACATGTGTATGAGGATAGCTGGATGTGGCCCATAGTCAAACATTTGATGAAAGGGGAGCTTCCAGAAGATAGGGAACAGGCTAGACAGATCCGAGTGAACTCACTTCAATATTAGATGCAAGAGGGTATATTGTATCGAAGAAGCTTTTTAGGACCTGTATTAAGGTGTTTGTTACCAAGTGAAGCTGATTGGGTTGTAAAGGAAGTTCATGAAGGCATTTGTGGGATACACGCTAGAGCAAAAATGGTTGTTGCCAAAATAATGAGCTTGGGTTATTATTGGCCGGGGATGTATAGGAGCACATTCGAAGAACTTCAGATGTGTCAGGCATGTCAAGCATATGCGCCTGTTAGCATGCAAGCTAAAAATTAATTGATTTCTGTAACGTCAGCTTGGCTGTTCCAAAAATGGGGCATGGATATAGTGGGTCCCTTTCCAGTTGCGAGTGGTGGAGTGAAATTCTTATTGGTCGCCGTTGATTATTTCACTAAGTGGGTAGAGGCAAAACCACTTGCGGTTATTTCAGGACAACAAGTGAAGAAATTCGTTTGGGAACACATTGTATGCAGATTTGGTCTTCCACTATATATCATTACTGATAACGGTAAACAATTTGCCGGAAATCCACATAGTGGGTGGTGTGAAGACTTACATATAAATCAAATTTTTACTTCAGTTGCACATCCACAAGCTAATGGTTAAGTGGAACGGGCCAATAGGAGTCTGGTGGAAGGAATTAAGATGAGATTGGAAAATTTTGGTGGTAGTTGGGTAGATGAGTTACCACATGTTCTGTGGGCTCATCGAACTATGCCTAAAACTAGTAATGGAGAGACACCCTTTAGTTTGGTAGGAATGGAAGCAGTTATTCCAGCTGAAATAGGAATCCCAAGTCATAGATTACAAGTGCAAGTGTCAGACAATGATGAAGCGTTAAGAACTAATTTGGACTTGCTGGAAGAAAGGTGAGAGATAGCTGCAATATGAGAAAGTAGATACAAAAAAGAGATAGCCAAATACTATAATGCTAAAGTAAAACTAATCCAATATAAGGAAGGGGAGTATGTCTTCAGGAATAATCGAGGTTAGCAAAGCACTTCCACTTGGGAAGATGGCCCCAAAGTGGGAAGGACCATATGTGATTAAAAAGGCAATCGGAAATGGTTCTTACATACTCGAACAAATTGATGGGACGGAGTTGACAAGAGCTTGGAATGGGATACACCTTCGTAAATGTTATATGTAATGCATAAATGTTGACGTGACAAACTCTTATGAGTTAGTTTATATTTGTCTTGTATTTATGTTTTTAGACAAAGTTTGTTGGAAATAAATTGATGACTTGGTTGTGAAAACATGTGTACATTTGGGTTGATAGTTCATATATATCACATATATACCCATGTGCATGCGCAAAAAATAGTTTACATAAATATTTGGAGGGAAATCCCTGAACTTGGGGACAGAAATAAATCTCCCTATAAGTTCATGGTCCATAAATTCACTTTGCAATCTTCACTGTAGATTGTATTTAAAACTTCTTGATGTTGAATTCTATATCATTATTCTTTTGATAGATAATGACTCAAGATTAATAGATAAATTCGTCTTGTCCCTAATTGTCTCGCTTGAGAAAAAGAGTGCATGTTAGGATGAGGTGATCATGTCGGACACCTTATTGACATAGCTTTTGTTAACAAAAGCCTGAAAGGGTGAAGGCCAACTTAGTAGAGAATTAAATCTAAAAGCTTCCTGCTAAGCACCCTGAAGGTCGCAAGTGTCACTTTGTAATTTAATTTATAAAGTTGAAATTGCGAGTTAGTCGTTCACGCGATGACTCAACCATTTCTTGCTAAAGGATGAAGAAGTTAATCCCATAAGGAGGTGACTCATAAAATGAAACAAATATAAATTATGAGGTGGTTTAACATGGTGTAGTTAATACCTTTATGGAATGGACGCATTTCATAAGGGGGAAACGAATGTGTTATCTTTCTTTAAATTTATATTTATTTCGTTAAAGTTAGTCATGATACTTATGAAGAAGGACTCATAATGTTCTTTGAGGTTCAGATATTCAAATTTTGAATATATGATAAGCAGAAGCATAAATGACAAAGTGATAAAATCCATCATAAAAGACCTACACGATAAAACGGTTAACTCCCATGCTGCAACTACACGTGTAAACCCTACACTTTAATCGCAAATGTACTGTTTTTAGGCAATCGGAGTTGATTTATTGCAAATGGACTATATGACAAATATACAAATTTTTCCTTAAAAATAATAACATGGAAATCTAAGGTAAGCATGCACAATAATGTCAAAACATTAAACAAACATAAGCATCCTTATTATAATCGGGAGTTGCATCATATGCATATCCGGTCCAAAGTTAAGTAATTTTCACAACCATGTTAGAATAAACCAAAAGATAATTGTTTAGCGCCACAACATAAGTGGACTTTGAATTCATTTGTTTCAAGGACCAAAAGTAACATAGATGAAGCTCACTTACCTGCAGAAGGGGGTGGCTTGGAAACAACTATAGGCTTAAGCATTTCTTTCATTGCTTCAATGTCTATCACATCCAATTTTGACACTTGGTTGATAAGGTCAAAAGTCATGGACTTGAGGGACTTCAGATGCTCGATCAACTCACCTTGTGCACTTTCATCGAATTCCTTGAAAGTAGAGAAATCAGTTTCATTTTTTTGCTGAATGTGCGAGTCCACACTTCATCCCTTCATTAAAGCCTACTGCATTGTCACACCCCCAATTTCATCTAACGGAGTATAACCGTGTGGGGTGTGATCCAGACCAGGATCCCAGACTTTAGTTACAACCAAACCATAACAGAATTTATAAATTAACATAAAGTTTTAGTTACAGACCAAAACAGTAAGTTTAACAGTTCAGCGGAAGCATAAATAAAGTTTGCAGTTATGGTGTTATAAAACGATGGATTTAAATATTTGAAATTCCGGGTTTTTCAAAAGGTATCCGTAGGTAGTACTGCCACCACTGGTGCCGTCCATGATCCACCTAACGACCTGAAAAGAAATCAACAATCAAGTGTCAGCCAAGGCTGGTGAGTTCACTAAAGCGGTGTACACGTCACATGTAGACCTAATGTATATGAATAGAGGAAGGTAAAACACAATCAATAATCATAAGACCGGTAAAATTCCATATCGAAGGTAGCTAACCTATAGTTATGTACACCTGAATTGTTCGTAACCGAAGCTGACAATGTTTTGATAGGGGGTACCTATGAACCTTGCCTTCCCGTGTCTTTACGGATCACGGTCGGTAGGCTAACATTGATCTCAGTCCGATCGCCAGTCGGGAGGGTGCATCACGTGCACCGCTGAGCGGGGGTGTCAATCCCCAGTAGTACTACTCAATATTACCTCGCTATTGTATATTAACGGCCCGAAAGTAAGGACTTTTTATAAATAAAGTTCAATTCAGTGAAACATATGATATTATGTCGGAAATTTACCCAGTAAGAAATACCTTACCGTTTGGGTCACCATCCTTACCAGATGCAACCACCTGCGCGTTATCGTCCCTGAACGGACATAACAATAATATAAATGAACTGACCTTAGGGTGCGCTGGTACCTAGCACTTGATTCAACATGTTGGTCAAAGTCAACCTATTCGGATAAATATGGTCTAATGAAATTAGAAGGTGTCGCGAGGATGAAACTAGCACATAAGCACCTAAACATGTTTCATGCAATCATACAAGTCACTCAATGCACATACAAGTCCCAGATTGGGAGAAAATCAAGAAATTGCAATTTATGTCAAAGTTGACCCAGAAAGTCAAACTTCAAGCACTTAACTAGTGGCATAGCTAAAATCCACAATACTTGGAATTAGATTCTTAAATTTTACAGGCATATACTACACATCAATTAGGAATTGTTGCAAAAAGAATCAAGTAAGAAGGTTAAGAAATGAGAAAGTTATGCACGTCCGAAGTTGGCACTTTTGGCATTTAGCAAACAAGTCAAGGTAAAATGAAAACTTGCATAACTCATTCAAAATTTGGAATTTAAACATTAAATTCTCCAGATCTTACTTTCAATATATAAACATCAAGTCCAAATAGCAACCACACCATTAAAACAAGATTTACATGCCCAACCAATTTGCAAAGTCCACTTTTCACAGAAAATGACAGATTTGAGTACCCGACTTGCAGCTGTGTTTTGACTAACCAAACGGGGGTTTTAGAAAGTGTGCGAGTAGCCGTTGTAAAGCTAAGACATCCTACTTTACTAGGGAAAAAGAATCAACTGATTTCGATGAAAATTGAGCAAGTTATGACAGCTGCAAGTTGACCAAAAATTCTGGTCAAAGCTGTTAGGAATTCCAAGTTGGCAAAAGTTTAGCATTTCAATTCTTATGCTATCATATGACTATCCAACATACATTAACACAATTGTAATCATAATAACACAAGATTTCTGGTCCTAACATAAACATACAAAATTCATAGCAAAATCTCAACATGGAACTAGCATTCAAACCCATATACTCAAACTTCAAGTCCAAAACACCCAACATACATACAAGAACATACATGGCAGTTTTTAAGCTCAATTTCCAAAATTAAAACCCATCACAATTCTGCCCTAAATCATAAACTAACATATCTCAACCTAAAACATGAATCAAGAGCACAATAGCTCACCATTTAGCATAAAAACACCATAGAACAAACATGCAACAACAAATTTCGGATTTCAAAACTTAGGGTTTACCGATTGGAGGTAGAAATCGCGGGTAGGAGTAGAAGAGGAGAAAAAGAAGCTGGCTTGAATGTTCTAGGAGCTTGATTGAGCTTCCAACACCGAATTTTAGCTCCTATGTGCTTGACCTTCACGAATTTGTAAGTGTATGTGTGTGTGTGCGTGATTTTGAAGGAGGGAGGAGGGAGGAGGGAGATGGAGCTGATGATCGTGAATTGGGGGGGGAATGGGGGGGGGAGGTGGTGGGGGAGTGTTTTGTGCAGATTTGTTTAAGTCAAAATTACACTTCTGGCCCCTCAAGTTTCATTTTGAACACCTAAAGCATAAAACTCATTTTAAATGGGTTTTTAACTAGAAGTTGTAAAGTAAAACTTCTAAAAATGTTTCTAAATGTTTTTAAATCATTTAGTATGTAAAATTTAGTCGGGTTATATGAATTTATCATTTATACATAAAAATCCAAATTTACACACGAAGCCCGGTTTCGCATAAAAATGCAAATTTTCACAACTAACACATAAGATCACGAAATAAGTTCGCGAAACAAGTTACTAATAATAATTAGCAAGTAATCATGAATAAACATGTAATCATACAAATGACGGGTCTCGGGTTCGTTAACGGAACTAACAGAACGAACGGAAAAACTTAACGGGGTTAACTTGGGAAGTTGCAGTTGTCACAGCCTCCCCATGTTAAGGAATTTTCGTCCCGAAAATTAGCTAGTACCTTGGGTTGATGCGGAGGTTTGATCGAACAGGTGAGGATACTTCTTTCTCATCTGGTCTTCCCGTTCCCACGTGAACTCCGGTCCACGTTTTGAATGCCATCTGACTTTGACAATTGGGATCTTGCTTCGCTTCAATGCTTTTTCTTCGCGTCCCATTATCTCAACAGGTTGTTCTATAAATCGGAGTTGTTCGTCGATGTGGAGCTCTTCCAGTGGAACTATTAGAGTGTCGTCGGCCAGACACTTCTTCAAATTTGAAACGTGAAACACATTATGTACCCCATCCAGCTCAGGTGGCAAGTCCAAACGATACGCCACCATTCCAATCTTTTCTGATATCGGGAAGGGTCCTATTTAGCGGGGGTTCAATTTCCCGCGCTTTCCAAAACGCACAACACCTTTCCAGGGCGAGACTTTCAACAGTACACGGTCGCCCACCTCAAATTCTAATGGCCTTCTACGTTTGTCTGCATAACTCTTTTGTCGGTCTCTCGCGGCTTTCATACGGTTTCTGATTTGTACGATCCGTTCCGTTGTCTCGTACACCATCTCCGGTCTAGTAAGTTGGCTATCACCGACTTCAGCCCAACAGACTGGTGATCTACACTTCCGTCCATAGAGAGCCTCAAAGGGAGCGGCTCCAATACTGGAATGGTAGCTGTTGTTGTAAGAGAATTCGACCAATGCCAAGTGAGTTTCCCAGTTCTTTCCGAAATCCATCACACACGCTCGGAGCATATCCTCAAGGGTCTAGATTGTACGTTCAGTTTGGCCGTCTGTCTGCGGATGGTATGCAGCACTCATATCCAAACGAGTACCTAGGGCTGATTGTAGTGATCTCCAAAAGTGCGAAGCAAATCTGGGGTCTCGATCGGAGATAATAGACAAGGGCACTCCGTGGAGCTTGACGATCTCGTCAATGTAGATTTGCGCTAGCTTGTCAGTCTTGTTACTTTCCTTGAGGGCTATGAAATGGGCGGATTTCGTTAATATATCCACAATGACCCAAATCATGTCATTTCCACGAGGCGTACGAGGCAGTCCCGTGATGAAATCCATGGATATTTTCTCCCATTTCCATTCGGGAATCGTCGGTTGCTGCAATAATCCTGGAGGCTTTTGATGTTCTATTTTGACCTTTGAGCATGTTAAACACTTACTGACATATGTAGCAATGTCGGCTTTCATCTTGGGCCACCAGTATACCCCTTTCAGATCTTGGTACATTTTATCCGAACCGGGATGGACCGAATATCGAGACTTGTGAGCTTCGTCCATCACCAGCTCTCGAAGATTTCCTTGTAGAGGCACCCAAATGCGGTCCTTGTAGTAACGTATCCCGTCAGACTTAACTTCTGAAGTTCCATCTATGCCATTTAAGGATTCTGCCTCATAGTTTTCTTCTTTCAAAGCTTCCTTCTGGGCATCCCGAATTCTATCCGGTAACCCTGCATGGATCGTGAGTTGTAGAGCTCGAACCCTTCTGGGTTTTGCATGCTCCTTTCTGCTTAATGCGTCGGCCACAACGTTGGCCTTACCCGGGTGATACTTTATTGCCAAGTCGTAGTCGTTAAGCACCTCGATCCACCTACGCTGTATCATGTTGAGATCTTTCTGTCCCATTATATGCTGGAGGCTTTTATGGTCGGTGAATATCGTGCACTTGGTACCGTACAGGTAGTGTCTCCAAAACTTTAAGGCGAATACAACAGCTCCTAACTCCAGATCATGCGTTGTATAATTCTTTTCGTGAGACTTTAACTGTCTTGACCCGTAAGCGATGACTTTACCTCTTTGCATCAAAACACATCCTAGTCCTTGGAGAAAAGCGTCACAATAGACCTCGAAGTCGTCGACACCATCGGGTAGAGACAATACAGGCGCGGTACAAAGTTTTTCTTTCAAGGTCTGAAAAGCTGTTTCTTCTTTTTCACCCCATCGGTACTGAACACCTTTATGCGTGAGAGCGGTTAGCGGTTGGGCTATCTGAGAGAATCCCTGGATGAAACGACGGTAGTAGCCCGCTAACCCTAGAAATTGCCGAATTTCCGTTGGTGCTCGTGGTGTAGACCAATTCTTAATCGCCTCTACTTTGGCTGGGTCAACATGAATACCTTGTTCGTTGACGATGTGGCCCAGAAATTGAACTTCTCGGATCCAAAAGTCACATTTGGAGAATTTGGCGTAGAGTTGCTCCTTCCTTAACAACTCTAGTAATAACAGCAGGTGTTCCTCGTGTTCTTCTTTCGTCCTTGAGTAAACGAGTATGTCGTCGATGAAAACAATTACGAACTGATCTAGGTAAGGTTTGCACACGCGGTTCATGAGGTCCATGAACACCGCCGGTGCGTTCGTTAAGCCGAAAGGCATGACTAGGAATTCGTAATGACCGTAGCGCGTTCGGAAAGCCGTCTTTGTAATGTCCTCCTCGCGGACTCTGAGTTGATGATACCCGGACCTTAAGTCAATTTTGGAGAAATAACTGGATCCTTGCAGTTGGTCGAAGAGGTCGTCGATCCGAGGGAGAGGATACCGGTTCTTAATAGTGACCTTGTTGAGCTCGCGGTAATCTATGCACATCCTAAACGTTCCATCTTTCTTTTTGAAGAATAAAACTAGCGCGCCCCATGGCGATGAGCTAGGCCTGATAAAACCTTTATCTAACAGCTCTTGCAGTTGAATGGATAACTCATGTAACTCATTTACCGCTAAATGGTACGGAGCTCGGGCAACCGGAGCTGCACCGGGGACGAGGTCGATTCCGAACTCGACTTGTCGATGTGGAGGTAGACCGGGTAATTCTTCCGGGAATACATCGGGGAAATCACGAACTATCGGAAAATCTTCAATTTTCTTCTCTATGAGGTTTTGATCCGTAACCGTTGCCAGAACGGCCACGTGCCCTTTCCGAAGATACTTCTATGCCTTGAGGTATGATATGATTCCGGAGACAGTACCTCCCTTCTCACCCTGAACCGAGAGTACTTCTCCTTCTGCTGATGGTATACGTATGACCTTTTCTCGACAGACGAGTTCTGCGTGGTGCATGTACAACCAGTCCATACCAATTATCACGTCGAAGCTACCGATTGTAAAAGGCATCAAATCTATGTCGAACTTATGACCTGAGAGTTCTAAGGTACAATCCTTAACTATATGTGTTGCATCAATAAGCTTACCGTTAGCTAGTTCAACGGTGTATTTAGCTCCTAGGGGGTTCCATCTTGGCCTTTATCAATTTGCAAAACTTAGTCGAAATGAAACTCTTCTCGGCACCAGAATCAAATAATACATTCGCAAAGTAGTTGTTGAGGAGAAACTTACCAGTAATCACGTTAGCGTCTTCCTTCGCTTCACCGGAACCCATGACATATGCACGTCCGCGACCACCATTTCCCCCGTTTCCATTACCACCACCACCATTGTTGTTGTTGTTGTTACGGTTGTTGTTATTGTTGTTGTTGTTCTCGCCTTTCTTCAACTGAGGGCAATCTTTCTTCAAGTGCCCGGGTTTCCCGCACTCTAAAACACCCACGGGGGCCTTCATTATTCCGCTTGGGTCGATTCAGCATGTCACCCCAACAGTTCTTGGCAACATGTCCCGTTTTACCACATCGCTCGCATGTTGGTCGGCTACAGTCACCATTGTGGTGTGTGTTGCACTCTGCTACAGTAGGGGGACTTTCCCTTGTACCTGCTGGAACCCTGCCCACTGTTACCTTGTCGGTTTTGGTTGCCACCACCACCATTGTTACCGTAACCCCCTTTGGAGTTATCAAACTTCTTGTTCTGATTTTGAGAGTTCGAAGACCTCCCAGTGTTGTTGTCAGAATTTGTGAGGTTACTTGGTTCCTCATCTCTCTGCCTCTTTCCATCTAGGGCAGCTTTTGGGGCTTTCCTTGGTGGCAAAATTCCTTGAGCCACCGCCTGATCGGTTAATTTGTGCGCCAGCCGGATTGCCTGTCGCACATAAGTGGGATTAGATGAGGTCACCATGCCCTTGATTTGTGGTACCAGTCCTTCCACATACAACTCGATTCGTTTATACTCAGCATCCACCATTGTTGGACAGAGACGAGAAAAGGCTTGGTAACGGGTGGTGTACTCTTCTATCTCTGAGCCTTCCATTTTGGAGTTTCCAAACTCGACTTCCAGTCTCCTGACTTGATCACGAGGGCAATACTCTTCCATGATCGCGTCCCTGAATTCTTGCCACGTCATGGCGTTAGCTTCATTGAGTCCCAATATCTGAATTTGGGCATTCCACCATGTCAGTGCGGAATCCTCAAGTGTGCCCGTAGCATACTTCACTTTATCCCCTTCCGGGCAGTTACACATCAAAAACTCTTTTTCTGACTTCTCGAGCCATCTAAGTAGGCCCACAGCACCTTCGTCACCCTTAAATACCATTGGCTTGCAATCCATGTAGGCTTTGAATGAACATTGAGGCGGTTGACCTTGGAAATGTTGCTGAGCGGCTGCTAGGGCTGCTGCAACCCCTTGATTGATCATATTCTGAACCTGTGCTGGAGTAAAGGTTCCTTGGTTGGTTTCGGGATCTCTCCGTGGAGGCATGATTTCTAACAAATCAATGCAAAACTTCCAAAGGTTAGTATACCCAATACTAAGAAGTTGCTAAGTTCCGTTAGGTGTTGCATACAAGTATAATTCACATAATACATTCATTTTCATGAACAGTGCATTCAAAGTTGTAACGCGGTAGTAATAGTGTTAAGAACATGTAAACACGTAGTACAAGTTACGTTTGCACCACAAACTAGAAGCAATATCATATGAGTCATACAAGTTCGCTAAGAACAACATGAAGTTCGCTAAGCACACGACAAGTCCGCTAAGAACATAATAAGTTCGCTAAGCATATGACAAGTTCGCTAACAATGTAGCAAGTTCGCTAAGTTCTCAACAAGTGCGCTAAGATGAGTAGTTAAGTTCGCTAGCAGAAGTTCGCTAGGAAGGATTCAAGTTCGCTAAGTGCAAAAATCCAATCAAGTCCGCTAAGGGTAAAAATCAAATCAAGTTCGCTAAGAGCAAAATGAAGTCCGCTAAGATGAGTTACCAAGTACGCTAAGAAGGATGCAACAAGTTCACTTAGGTTATACTTAAAAAAATTTCTAACTCAGAAATTTCTATGTCTCGGAAAAGAAAATTTTCTACCCAAAATTTTCAGGTTCCAATACCGTCACAAGACAAGAATTCTAAATGAGGATCATCTTCAGCACGCGGGGCAGTACTTTGCGGAATGGGTTGCAACCAAAGTTTTCAAAACAGTTATAGTTCAGAAATTTTTCTTTTAAAATGTTCTGGTTCGCTGTAACCTAGGGCTCTGATACCAATCTGTCACACCCCCAATTTCATCTAACGGAGTATAACCGTGTGGGGTGTGATCCAGACCAGGATCCCAGACTTTAGTTACAACCAAACCATAACAGAATTTATAAATTAACATAAAGTTTTAGTTACAGACCAAAACAGTAAGTTTAACAGTTCAGCGGAAGCATAAATAAAGTTTGCAGTTATGGTGTTACAAAACGATGGATTTAAATATTTGAAATTCCGGGTTTTTCAAAAGGTATCCGTAGGTAGTACTGCCACCACTGGTGCCGTCCATGATCCACCTAACGACCTGAAAAAAAATCAACAATCAAGTGTCAGCCAAGGCTGGTGAATTCACTATTCTTGTTTCAAAATGTCCTTTTTGTTTTCTTTTACCTCACTTGTACCTTCATACATCTCATTAAGAGCATTCCACAATTCAAAAGCCGTTTTGTACCCCTTAAAACCAATTAATATGTAGTTAGGTAGTGCAGCTTGCAAGGTCCAGTAGGCCTTGAAGTTTAGCTCGAGTTGTTTGTGGTCTGGGTTGGTAAATTTTTCAAGTGGTTTTGGAATGTGAACATTTTCATCATCAGCAGATGGTACTATTACGAGAATGGGACCAACAGTCATAGATTTCCAAATACGGTGATCTAAGCTACGAACAAACCCTTCCATATGGAGCTTCCATGTGACAAAGTCCTCTGGAGTGAACATGGGAGGTTTGTTAGTTCTACTGTTTGAGGTTGCGAGATTGAGATCGTTCATTTTGTAAATCTTTTGAGAAAGAAAAGCTTAAAGTAGTAAAGTAGACAAGTAAATATCAATTTTGAAGCACTAGAAGTCTTCAAAGTGTGAGCCAATGCTCTGATACCACTTGTAGGATCGATATAACTTAACACCTAATTAAGTTACAAGATTTACTTGCAAGATTAACCTTGCGGAATTAAGTTAATCTTCACTCAACTCTAGTAACTAACACTTGTGAATAATAGTTATTGGCATGAATATAGTAACACACGAAGTAAAATATACTCGGCACTATTTGCATTAACTTAACAATATTATACAGTGATAAGGATCAAAACATCCGTGTACAAGGTTAAAGACGAGCTTTGCTATATATAGTGCTAAGGGAAATCAATGATAGCCATTGATTTCCAAACGATCATCTAGACCGTTGAATACAAAAGTCAAATACTACTACCAAAAGAGTAACCTTCAACAAATGGGATATCTTGCGTGTGATCAGCCACTATCTACTTTAGGAGAGCGGATTTGATAGATATAGAAGCAACCAAGAAGCTTTTGCAAGGATTAGACGACTTAAACGGCTTCTCAGGAAAAGTCTGGTTGAACTCATTATCTGGTGGGTAATCGAGTTAACCCGGAATATTCACTAAGTGACAAAACTGCTTCTTTCCGCTTGAAAGTCTTTTCCACTTGAACTATAGAATTCCGCTTGAACTCTCTTCAGTCGGAACTTATTCAAAATAAGACTTTAGCCGGAATCATCAAAGTGATACACACTTAGGAATTTTTGGTTGTTGCAGTAATCCTGCTGGCCTTCAATGTTCAGCTTTTACCTTAGAGCACGTCAAACACTTGCTGACATACCTAGCAATGTCAGTCTTCATATTAGGCCACCAATAGAGCCCCTTTATGTCTTGATACATTTTTTCTGAGCCTGGATGGACTGAATATCGGGACTTGTGAGCCTCGGCCATTACCAGTTCCCGAAGATTTCCATGAAGAGGTACCCATACATGATCCTTATAATATCGAATTCCATCCGACTTAACTTTAGGATTTCCATCCACACCACTCAAGGATTCAGACCCAAAGTTTTCTTCCCATAGGGCCTCCTTCTGGGCATCCCGGCTTCTATCTAGTAGTCCTGCATGAATCGTTAACTGTAGATCTTGAACCCTTCTTGGTTTAACATGTTCCTACCTGCTCAATGCATCGGCCACCACGTTGGCCTTGCCTAGATGATACTTTATCGCGTGCTCATAGTAGTTTAGTAACTCAACCCACCCGCGCTGCCTCATGTTAAGTTCCTTCTATTCGAATATATGCTAGAGGCTTTTGTGATCAGTGTATATCGTACACTTGGTACCATATAGATAGTGCATCCAAAATTTCAAGGCAAATACAACTGTGCCCAACTCAAGATCGTGAGTTGTGTAATTCTTTTCATGGGATTTTAATTGCCTGATCCGTATGCGATAACTTTACCTCTTTGCAATAATACACATCCTAGTCCCTGGATTGACGCATTACAATAGACCTCGAAGTCGTCAATCCCATTAGGTAAAGATAATATAGGTGCGGTACAGAGTTTCTCTTTCAAATTTTGGAAGGCTACCTCCTCCTTGTCATCCCATCAGTAATGGACACCTTTATGCGTGAGAGCGGTTAACGGTTGAGTTAGCTAAGATAATCCCTTTATGAAACGACGGTAGTAACCCGCCAAACCTAGAAATTGACAAATTTTCGTTGGTGCTCGTGGAGTAGACCAGTTCTTGATTGCCTCTATCTTGGCCGGGTCAACGTGGATACCCTGTTCGTTGACGATAGGACCCAGAAATTGAACCTCTCGGATCCAAAAGTCACACTTGGAGAATTTCGTTCAAAGTTGCTCCTTTCTTAATAGTTCCAGAATTATTCTGGGATGTTCCTCATGTTCCTCTTTAGTTCTTGAGTAAACGAGAATGCCGTCGATGAAAACATTAACGAATTGATCTAGGTAAGGTTTGCACACTCGATTCATGAGATCCATGAACACTGATGGTGCATTCGTTAAGCCGAAAGGCATGACTAAAAATTTGTATTGGCCATATCGCGTTCTGAAAGCTGTCTTTGATATGTCTTCTTCACGAACTATGAGTTGATGATACACAGACCTTAAATCGATTTTTGAGTAGTGGCTGGATCTTTACAATTGATCAAAGAGGTCATCGATCCGAGGAAGAGGATACCGGTTCTTAATAGTAAGCTTGTTGAGCTCACGGTAATCTATGCACATTCTGAACGTCCCATCTTTCTTTTTGACAAACAATACAGGCGCGCCGTGTTGGTCCAGAATCAACAACCGTTCACGATATCTAACTAATCTAAGCATGCGGAATCCGGTTAGATTAGTGATTCAAGAAAGAGAAGAGAAGAAATCAAAGAATACGATGAATAAACGTTAAAAACCCGAACTTTGCACACAAGATGAAATTGTCGGGTACAACTCAGAAATCGTAAACTTGGACCTCTCGGGTTTACGATCGTAATCACCAAATGGCTCCTCTTGGTGTAGGTCCAGAAAATCAACCAACCACGGCATCGATATCACAAACGAGTGTGAAATCCTCGTTAGTGATTGATTCGAGAAGAAAGTAGATGAAATAGACTTGATTAAACAAAGAAGATCAAATCTTGAATGAGGAATACAACTTTCTTTGAGCTGATGAAATCTGATCATAAACAATATGAAGAGTGAAAATCGGAATCTCAAAAGCTAGTTAATCATAAACTATAAGGGTTTATATACTACCCACTTACAAACCCTAAACTAATCATAAACACAAACCGGCCCACATGGCCCAATAGTAAACTATTCTAAGCCCAAAAGCCCAACAATCTTCAAGCCCATATCTAATGTTCATGCCTTTAATAATATAGCCCAACAATCTTCCCCTAGGCATGAACCATTAGTTCGTCTATGGCAGCAGCAAATCAAATCTGAACGTATTCTGCACATTGCTTGACCACCATTCGTTTGCTACAATCCGGTTTGCTGTTCCATGGAAGATCCCCACCCGTATAGCATTCTCAAGGTCATTCTCATCACCGAGAATTGGTTGGGAGGCGAAGAGCTTGATATCTTTTTCTCCAAACCTAAGCAGGTCAACCGGATCATAGAATCGGAACGGCCTCATCTTCTTGCAGAGGACCACCACCTCATGTGTTGCTGGATCATAAAACCAATAGTAAAAATTCTTGACCAAGGTACCGTCTTCAATTTCATCCAACATGTTTATCACTCTTGTGCATTTGGTAGGTGGCCGCCTTGCTTCTCCTATTGGATCACCAGTCATTGGGTCAATTCCAGTTTCAACCCATCTCACTTGCCTCAGATCGAAGTTCACAAAATTTTCGGCCAAGTGACTCAACAGGTTGTTCCGAATTAGATCTCCTTCTGTGCTACTCCATCTGTTTATATATGGAGCTCTCAACAAGCTTCTGATCTCAGTCTCAGTCCAGGAGTGAAATTGAGCTCGTGTTCGGTAATATTCCACTGGACTGTAGCCATCGCGGATAACAGCAAACAACTTCTTTTCAGAGTCATAGTGCCAGCACAGAATAGCTTCACGACTCCCCTTTTTGTCGATTGAGCTTTCACCAACATCAATGGCGTATTGAGTGGGGGCTGGTCCTTGGAAAAATTCCTTGAACCACTTGTCGTGACCTTCTGGCGCTTTTGAGATGACCCTTCCACTTCGTGCATAGTCCGACATCTCAATGGTGTCATCTCCATCATCTTCATTCATAGTCTCTGTACGATGCGCAGCCTGAGATGAGCTTTGAGCAGGATCACCCGAAGCACTTGACACCGCAACACCTTTCAATTCATTATACTTCTTTTTCAAGTCCATTAAGGCCTCATACAAATACTTAAACCTATTCTTGTCAGCCACTTCCTTGTCCTTTAATTTTCTGTTCTCAGCCTGGGGTGCTTTTATCTCAGTCTCTCTAATTCTGTTCTAAGACATCAGAAAGTTAATGTGAGGGTCTGCACTTATCCTCATCTCAATAGGCAGCTCAGCAGCTTGAAATGGGCGGAAACTTGGGATAACTGTTGGTGGCAGACTTGTCCCAGTAGAGACACTCACTCTAATAGGGCTGGGTACAACAACAGTGTTATCAACCTCCAGATATTGCCTTTCTTCATGAACAGGGCTACGTTCATTCAGAAGAGGAATTTCAGTCTGAACCTGGGCAAGTTGATCTTCAACATTCTGATCAGTTGTTTCTTCTTGAACTGCTTGACTTTGAGAACTGGACCCTGCTGGATGGACCATTAACAGACTTGAGCTGGTCTTTGTAAACTTGAACCGGATACTTCTTGGATCTGTCCTTTTCCTGGGAGATGGTTCACGAAAAGGAACGGGCTCTTCAAGCATCTCATTCACATTGAACTGAGTATCCAACTCTTAAGGGATGGAGTCACCACTAGAAGACGAGTTCTGGACATCCCTTGATCTTTTAAGATTTATAGGTTCTAAGTCCCCATAGATATCATCATCCACATTCCCTTGATCAGCGAAGATATCGTCCATCATGTTTTCTTCGTCAGATGGTATAACGTCTGTTTGTTTCAGAACATTCACTACAACTGTTGCTGTCACATCGTGATCTTCAGCAACAGTCATATTCACAGCCGGCACACCTGGTTGAGGTTCAGTCTCTGGATCTGACTCTATCACCTGCTCTCTAGCAACTTCAGGAAAGGCACCTCTTTTGGCCCATTCAATCCTTCCCTGAAAGCTGTTCTTTCCTTTTCGATCTTGTGTCTGCAGGACAAACAACCCACTATCCATGAATTTAATGTCCAATTTCTCAATTCTTTCATCGATCATCGGGTACTCCTTCATCACCACCATTTGAACGAACCTTGGAGTCATAAGAAACTGATCTCTTGCACTTAAGACTATATTCCCAACCCAATCTATCAGCATCATTTTGGAGAAGTTAAAGTTCCAGTCTAAGGCAAGTGCTACAAACACAGTCCCATGAAGCTTGTTCAGCTGATCAAAGCTTGTCCTCTTCCCCAAGAAGGACTTCTGCAAGTAATGAGCCAAGCACCTCCAGTAGTGCGGCAACAACTTTTTGAAAATAGGAGGGAACTTTCCTTCATATCCCATCAGCTGAGCACCTTCTAACACACGAGCCTGTGGGTACTCTACAGGATGTTCAGCTCTGTTATTTATGTTCAAACCCCGACGGATGTCTTCTTCGAGTATCTCAATTTGACGATTCTGAACAGTTGCTGTGATCCTTGTCTTGTCAGCATTCGCCCTTGCTGTTCCCCAGAATTCTCTTACAAGTTGCTCATCGATAAGCACACTTGTCCGCAAAGCATGATTAATTTTGCATACATTCAGCCCAGCCACCAAAGAGTAGAAAAGCTGCATGTGCCTCGCTGGTGGGTCATCAAGATACGCAGGTATACAGTGATCCCTTTCAAAATAAATTTCTTCATCAAGCATGTTTTCTGCCATCTGAAACAACGAGACAAGTGTATCAGGCTTAAATTCAAAATGAAATTATGTTTGCCAACAGTATCTTGAAGTTCAATTGATTAACACATTTAATTTGTTAAGTTCTGAAAATTTCAATTTAAACGTTCAAGAGCAATATTTGATTTTGTAACACTATTTGACAAACACATTTAATTTTAGCTTAAATTTTTTTTTTGTTTTTTAATGAGATTTAACAAAATAATTAAGTGCCAAATTAAGTTTTTATGATTCTCATTATAAGTTTAAGTGTGTTTGCGATCCACAAAACATGTTTACGATCCGATAACTGGGTTTACGATTCAGAAGAGGGTTCACGATCGGGTCCAAATTAGTTCAGTCGTAAACATATGAGCCCAATCGTAATCTCTCTAACACACTTAGCCCGATCGTAAATGGTATCGTAATCACGTGATCATAAACTCGGATCGTGAACGTTATCAGACACGTGGATCGTAAACACCGATCGTAATCGTCGATCGTGAACGTCAACCGTCGTCTTATCCGATGAGACGATCGTAAACTCAGTGACCTCCATTGACGAACCTGCAAAAGCTTCGGAAACTCGTTAACACACCACATACACTCAAAATAAACACCCACCATTACCTTTAATGAGTTGTAAACACAAATCCGACTTGAAAACACGAGGATTTCACACCGAAACACAAGAAAATCTAGGTCGGTCTCGAACTTACAAAAATTACGAATGCACCGACGAATACAGTCGAATGGAAGGGGATTTTGATGTTTTTATGGTCGGAACACGATTACGAGAGTGATGATGCACTCGGTTTTCACAGAGGACGGCTGGAGGTGGGTCGGATCACTTTTCCGGTGAGGGTTGAGGCGGGGGTTAGGGTTTCAGTGCAGGAGATCGTAAAAGGGTAAACAAATCGGAAATGGGGTTTTGTGGTTAAAAAATTTTCATTCTGCCCCCTCAAGATTCAAAAATATTTTAAAAGCCTCCCAAACCTCTTAAAAATGATAATTCTCTTAAAACGTGTTAACTTTGAAGATTTTGAGAATTTACGAAGCTTCCGCTCAGATTCAAACCCCGAGTATCTGATCTTGATCATAAAATAAAAATAAAAATAAATTTTAAACATTTAAAGACTTACAAGATAAGATAAACCATAAAACAATTAAAACCTAACTACAGAAATTAAAATTTCACTTTCCTCGAAGCTGATGTAAATTCATGGATCAAACCAGAAAAATCTTTAACTGAGGAACCCTTTTTAGCTTCCGTTACTCGACGCTCTAAACGATTGCTCAAAATTTTTAAAATCACATAAATTCACATCCAGATAAAAAGTTTTAAGTGCTTAATTGTGGTACATAATTACCGTCAGGTTTAACCGTCCCCACACCCAATTGTTCATAGCAAAACCTACCCAACCTCAGAGTTTATTGAGGATTCACAAACCCCCAACTTGAGGAACCATGCAATACCGTCTTGACAAACACTTATTTTCTTAATTATCAGGTGGTGATCAGGTCGGCCGTATAAGCACGCAGAGAAGACCAAACAAAATAATTTATTTATTTTTATCATCAATTTTTTTATTTTCTTTTTTTTGATTTTCCTTTTTCTTTTTCTTTTTCTTTTCATTTTTCTTGTGGTGTTGTCATAACAGCAGAAACATGGCGTGTGAGAGAGTGAATACTAGGTAAATACCACTCTCAACCCGTTTTTGCTGGGACTCAGTCTTTTAAACTATGTAAACCAGGATGGAAAACTAAACATATATAAAGTTAAGTTTACTGCACTTACACGGATGATCATAGTTTTTGATTTAGCTTACCGAACATCATCTTTGAGACGTCTTTCACTTCTGCCTTACACGTGTCAGTCTCCGATTGTCTTGGAAATTTATATCACTTCCTACCAACTCAAGGCAACAAAAGACATCAAAAAAACCTCAAACATATATTTTTTAGATTTTCTGAGACAAGAATATTTCTTCCCCTGTTTTTATGAGGCTTTTGAAAGATAAACACATTTTTTTTTGAATTTTCTTAAAAAAATATTTACAAGAAATTTTGATCAGATCATTCCTCGAAGGCAATCATCCTAAGGCCTTCGACACACATTTCAAAATTGGGACGAGTTAAGGGTTTTGTGAAAATATCAGACACATTCTAGTCTGAGCTCACCTTTTGAAGTTGAATTAACTCCCGATCATAATAATCACGAACAAAATGTACCTTGATGTCTATGTGCTTTGTTTTTGAATGATGAACGGGGTTATTCACAATTTCTAGAGCAGCAGCGTTATCACAAAAGATAGGAGTGTTAACGAATTCCATACCGTAATCAGTGAGCTGATTTTGTATCCATACTATCTGTGAGCATCCAGCGGATGCTGCCACATATTCAGCTTCTGCAGTTGACTTTGAGACGGTATGCTGCTTTTTGCTCTGCCAAGAAATGAGTCGATCTCCCAGATACTGACATCCACTAGTTGTTGACTTCCGGTCAAGATCACTGCCTCCATAATCACTGTCAGTATATGCAAACAATTGGGAACAATGTTCTTTGGGTACCAAAGTCCAAGCCTAGGCCTGCCCTTCAGATACCTAAAGATACATTTAACAGCAATTAAATGTGAAAGTTTAGAATTGGCCTGATAGCGGGCACACAGACACAGTGCATGCATAATATCTGGCCTGCTTGCTGTCAAATACATAAGTGATCCAATCATCGAACGATACATGAATTCACTCACTGGCTCCCCATCTGCATCTGCTGTCAGTAGAGGTATGGATGCCATGGGAGTTGAGATTGGCTTGGAGTCTTGCATCTTGAATTTTTCTAGAATCCCATTCACATATTTTGCTTGGTGAATAAGAATCCCAGATTCATCCTGTTTCACTTGCAAGGCTAGGAAGAAGCTCATCTCTCCCTGATCACTCATTTCAAATTTCTTTCTCATTATCTCTTCAAACTCGGTGCATAACTCTTCGTTTGTTGACCCGTAGATGATGTCATCTACATAGACCTGCACCATGATGATGTCATCCTTCACCTTCTTCCTAAACAAAGTCTGATCAACCACTCCTCTTGAGTATCCATTCTCCACCAGATGAGTTGATAGAGTCTCATAC
>JBCNJP010000002.1:3154863-3180720 GCA_039602395.1 Deinandra increscens subsp. villosa
TTTCAAAATGAACGCCACTGTGTGTGAAATAAACTTGTTCGCCTGAAATAAACAAAACAATTTTTTTAAATCGGAATAGATGAAGAAAATCTAAATATGAGGGACAAATACCTTGATTTAAATGAGATATCTCTATGTTTTTGGGTTCTTCATTCGGATTTTCTTCTTGAAATTCAAGTGCGAATTTGATGTTATATAGAAATTGTGATATGTTTTAGGTTTCGTCGACTAAATCTTCTTGTCTGACGAAGGCAAGGGTAAATGGTTGAAGCATACCCTGTGATTTCTCCATGGAAAAGCAAAGTACATGCATATGAGAACTCAATCGGAGAATCAATTAGAAACCGAGAAGCATGAACATATAAGAATTCAATCGCAGAATCAATTAGACACCGAAAAGCATAAACAGATGTTACATGCAGCTGAAGCTGATCAAAATCCAAGAACTTAATCAGAAAATCGAAGAGAGAAAGTCAAGAAACAAACCTGTTGTCCATCAAACTTGATTCATCATTGAAGCTTCATTCATCGATTCTGAAAGGTAGATGGCAGAGATGGAGAGTTTAGGGTAGTGAAAAAGGTTCATTCTAGAGAGAGAGAGCGTGTCGTTCGTATTAAGCAAGCAAAGAGAAAGATTAGGTGAGCTAGGTTTAGAAACCATGGGCTGGAAGTATACTGACAACTTAAAAAAATAGGGATAGAAATTGTCAAAACCACAAAGTCTTGTGGCCAGACTATGAGAAACTAAAAGTTTCCTATTCAACTATGAAGCAGGGACCAAACTTTTAAACCTCTCAACAACAGGGACCAAAGTTGAAACTTATTTGTGGTCAAATTGCAAAAACTAAAAACATCACTATTCACCATGAAATTCTATTGTTATATTTAATAATTAAGCATTCGCCTTACACATACAAGTGTTTCACTTCTGGCCAAAGCTGATGGGTTGCATTTGTTGGGTTATAAAACTATTTATCAAAACATGAGTACGCAGCGGAAAGAATCCTATGAATTAATCTAACTAACCGGTTTTAGAACGTGTACCTTTTTAGCTCGGCAAGACTTGATCTCTTGGAGGATTTGATACAAATCCCTCTACGATCGCACACACGACACACCAATGCAATGTGCTAGCAACCGATCACGAACTCCCCTTGATGTAGGCTTGGTCGAACCACACAAGAACCGAAACCCCTAGGGTTCTTCTTGTTGCCGAATTCGAGAGAGAATAGAGAGAGAGAATTAGGGTTTTCTTTTATCTGATAAAAGCAGCTTCTAAACCTTAAACCCAGAGGGTCTATATATAGGTTTAAAATACTTGATAAACAAGTCAAGGGATAGGCATAAGAGCCCTAACCGAATTTCGGCCTAGAGGCCTTATCCTCAACCTTCTCCCAATTATAATCCAATTATAACTCTCTCTAATTACAACTAACATCCCTCTGTTAACAATTAACTGTTAGTTTTTAACGAAACCTCGTTAAATGTTCGTGATAAATATTAATTAACCATTAATTAATATTAATACATGTGGTGTCGAGACATGTGACCCCGTAGGCTTAAATAATTTCCAGACATACGCTTACTATTACATGATCATATCCCTACAGCTCCCACTTGAGCTTGCAATAGTAAAGGTAATAACATTGGTTAGCGTCTAGCAACACGCCAATGCTCCCAGAAATATTTAAGTACAGTTTCTCAAAGTGTATTTAAATGGTACAGTCATTTACTATCCCTTTGTTACTGATACCGTGTTAAATATGGATATAGATCAAAGTCATTCCATACTTTAACGATTCAGTTTCTCATTCTCATAACTAACTTAAGATTACCAAATTGCAAATCGAGACATCTCTAGATTTCATTTGGGCACGGCCATGCAAACATCTTAATTAGTCCAATGAGGGGCCCAGTGGTATCTTCTTCAGCACAAAGCTGAAGGAACAAATCCTCTTGACTATTACCCTACTATGTTTACTAAAATTACAAACTAGACCTTCTATTTAACTTATCTTTAAAAAAATTCTAGACTTGAAAGTAATATCATCTTCTAATTATAAGTCATTACATTTTCTAGATAACTAATATGTTTTATTATTTGACTAGTAAACTAACTTATATATACTTTTAGATAATTTTTATTTATATTTATAAAATATTAGCGTGTTTAATTATTTTTTAAGCATATCAAAGATATCATAAAATTTTTCATACAATTAAACAAATATTAATACTATTACAACATTGTTAAGGACATTAAAGTGAATTGTTTTCACCCCACCCATTTAAACCGGTTTATTTTAATACAACTTGTTTTAACCAACCCATTTTGAACAAACTTGAACAAGATAGTTTTGATCTAATGCACATTTTGTCCCTGGTCACAAAAGTTTCTGGATCCGTCACTGGTTGAGGCACTTCACACCGCGCCCCATCTCCATAAGATTCTCTCTACTAAGGTCCTCCACAACCGTACCCCTCTTTCCATCATCTATCATCGTAACCCAACCTACGGTCACCTCCATGTATTAGCCACATGAAGAGCCCATTCATAATAATAATTATATTAAAATTCCAACAATAACGACAAACGTGATATTAGAAAAACTGTATTTTCAGCTGAGTTTTGAGAAAGTAAGTTTTGAGAAGGTCATAGGTTTTAATCTTTTAAATGTGTCTCAAAGTAGTGATAAATATATAGGGTTTTGTTGAGTGACACGAAAGATGCTATTCTTTCAGCTGGGTATAAAATTCTTATCAAGACATAACTCATTTATCAACTACCAAAAAGAACAATGTTTATATGTTAGATAATGAAATATGTATCTCCTAGATCCAACTAGACATGCTTCATATCCAAGGCTAACAATGATTAATCAAGTATTTGGCATAAAAAATTTAGCTCATCTCAATTTTAAAACAATAAATAAATTGGTAAAAACAAAATAAAAAATTGTTTATCAGGTATTGGGCCTCACTTCCTGTTTACTTTTATTGGGATGCTCTTTCAAGTCCATTTACAACATCTGATAAGAATCCAGGAAGCCCAATAGTGGATGAGACAACCGGATTGTCTAATTACTTTTATGCGGACCTCCATTGATCCTCCATCGGTAGCAACCGATTTATTTCAAGATGTTCCAAGCAGCTTAAATTCTGATTCCAATGAAGCACTACATGATCCAGATAAAACAGATCATGTAGAAATTCAAAAAGATCGCGTTCTAGAAGGCAGAATTCATAAGGAACATCCATTGAAAAGCATCATAGGCAATCGAACTCAAGGATTCTTAACCAGAAATCAACCTCTTGACACTAAGAACAGCAGTTGGGTGGATGAGATGCAGAAAGAACTGCTGCAATTTAAAAGATAAATGCATGCTTCATATATGGGCAAATCTGCTATAGGAACAAGATGGGTGTTTTGAAATAATTTAGTTAATTTTAGTTAAATAATTAAACCGGGCATATAATGCCCAATTTACCCTATCCGCTTAGGTTAATTATGTTTTTACATGACCCCAACAAACAATAGATCATTAGAAACCAATATTTGTAGGATGTAGAATCGGGCCACCGAGAATGACTAGATAGACCGAAGTCTAGGACGAGTGACTCCGATAGGACGACTACAGGTGGAAGGAAACAGCTAGCCTTCGGCTCGGGGGGACTCGGCTTGGCTGTTATCTGCAAAACAAGGAAACACCGTTGTTCTTGGAGAGCAGGACAGGGTGTCCTGCGACCAAGCTCGGGCGTGAGAATAAGTATGCGTTTCGAGAGATTAAGTGTAATCAAGTCGAAGCTAAGCGCATTGAATGAAATCTAACCTGGTGGTTGGGGTGTATTTATAACCCTCAACCTTTGTCTTGTATCGCCATTAATGCTAATTGCCCAAAGGAGGTAGGCTGCAGGTCTGCGCCTTGGACTGTGCCAAGTTCCTGCAGTATACATTTTGGGTAATCGCATTAAATGTGTGGTCAGGTCGGGCGTCGGTCACGCCGACCTGCCGTTGTGAGAGCATTGGTATGTGGTGTCCGTCTCGGACTTGTCGTGCCCGAGTGTCGGCTACCGTATGTGTTATTTGGTCGACACTGGGCGGATGGTTGGTCGACTCCTTTGTGGTCGACCCTTGATATTCATTGCGTGTCGGCCCTGTTGAGGGTCGACACTCTTTCCTGTGTTGTCTGTCGGCCGGCAGGCTGCGAGGCCGACACTCGTGACTTATGTTGTTTTGGGTCGGATGTGTGTGTCTACTTCCTTGTGACGTCATCCGACACGGACATACGTCATCAGCCCCCCAGTCCGGTATGTGGTGGTCTGGACATCACTATCGGACTAAGAGGACAGTTGTCTTTATTTTGGCTTCTGAACGTCTGGTGTCGGTCGTGTGTCCTTGCCGACACCTGTCGAATGCTAATGCATGACAGCTAGTGGACACGTGTTGGGCCTTTTGTGGGCTCTGGTGACGGCCTGTGATGGGACGGGCGGTAACTCAACCGTCGATTAGGGTTTTTGCCTATAAATACCCCATTTACCTTTCATTTTTTACCATCGCACCTCTCCTTTTTACCCTAAACTCTTCCGATTGAATCTTCTGCTTTGCTTTTCCGTCTCGCTTTTAGCGCATCTGTTCGTCGTCGTCTTGCTTTCTTTAGCCGGTACGTTCCTTCTTCTGATCTCGTTCTTTATAGTTTCCTCTCTTTCTTCATGGCTCCCTTAGGGATTAGGGATTTTACGTCTTCGCTTACCCAAGCGGAGTTAGATGAGCACTGTGAGCGTTTCGGTATCTCCGATAAACTGAAACCCCTACTTCCGACGCCGACTCAATCCATTAGGACCCCTCCTGATGACATGGTCGGTCTCTATACTAAAGCTTTTAGCGCCGGTCAGTTGAGAATTCCTTTGACTAGATTCTTCATAAGCATCCTAAAGCATAATATGGTCCACATCAGCCAATTGCATCCCAATGCTATTCTTAGGGTAACCCATTTTGAAGCAACTTGCTGGGCTATGGGTAGGGTGCCGACATCCGGTGTCTTCCACCGGTTCTATAGGATAAACCATCAGGGAGATTGGTTTTGTTTTGAACAGCGTCGGGAGAGGTATGACGACGATTCTGTTAGCCCATGTTACCTGTGTTGGGTGCCGACGAACTTGAAGGACTTTAAGGATAAATTCTTCTTTGTTTCCGATAAGATTATGGGTGTCGACCTCCCCTGGAAGTCGACTAAGGTCAAGAAGGGGAAGCGTCCGGAGTTGGAGTTTAATGCGGAGACGGTGAGGCGTCTGTCGGCCCTTAGTCTCCCCTTGAGGAGATATCCCGAGAGAGTGTTGATATTGACTGGCTTGAGTCGTAACTGGTTATCGACAACGGAGAAACCGTGTTTTACACTTGAGGGTCGGGGTAATACCCTGTCGGCCTTTGCTTTTTTTTTTTTTTTGTGTAGTCAGTTATCTTTTATGTTGATCTTGCTAAACTTGTTTCTTTTCTTGTGTAGATATGGACATTCTGGATTTTATCACTATGGACGACCCGTCCGATGTCATTCAGGGAAGCAAGCCGCTGGGTGAAGGCGAAAGGGGGCCTGTTGACGAGACTGCTGGGCGCCGGTATGAAGATTTCGTTATTACCGATGGTAATAAGACTTTGATTGGGTCTGCCATCGGTGGTGAGACTAACGTCCTTGCTGAAGAGGAGACTGGTAAGACAAAGAAGGATTCATTCGTCTCACAAGAGGAAGGCTTTTTTTATGGAGTCGACCCAGGGTCGGCAGAAGCGTATGGTGAAGCGGAAGAGTGGTCCGTCTGGCCTACGACCGACCAAGCTTCGTGATGAGGCTTCTGACGCTGAGGTGGATATTATGTCGTCCGGTGATGGAGACAAGGAGGGGCCGGAGGAGGGGGAGATTTCTCCTACTGATAAGGGAAAGAGGAAGATGAATGACGCTGCGGCTAGTGTAAGTATTTCTCCCTCTCCTCTGCACGGCTCTCGGCTGTCCTATGATTATGACAGCTTTGTCCTTGATTTGCAGGCTAAGGGTTCCCAGTTTACCGAAGCCGGTCGAAAGGTAGTTGGTGAACGCCTGAGGAAGACTGCTCCCACTCCGGAGCCGGAGGCCGATCATATTGTGGACGACAGTGATTTTGCTTCGTCGCCTGTTCACGAGGTCGACCCTAGTGTTGCTGATCAAGTGTTTGCGCCTGAATGGCAAGTAACCAATGGCACCCGTCTGAATACCACCTTCTTGTGCCGAGAGTTTGCTCGTCTGAGCCTTCCGGCGGGTACACGTGCCGAGCTGGATAGAGAAACGCCGGAAGAGGCTCGTCGCCGTGCCACGTTTAAGTTTACGCGCGCCTTTGCCGCTGGCGTCGGCATGATTCGGCGTAACGCACGGTTGGAGAAGAGCGTCGCTCACCTGAAATCTCGTGTTTCAGCCAAGAGGGCCGAGGTTGGGAAATTGAAGAAGGAGATCGGTGACCTGAGGATAACATATGCTAATGTTGATCCTGGTAAGGCTTCGGCCTTAGAGAAAGAGGTCGCCGATCTCAAAGCTGGTAGGCAGGCCGATGCCGAAACCATTGCTGCCCTCCAGGAATCGGCGAGGGAGCATGAGGTTGCCCTTGGTGACCTCCGGAAGCGCTGTGACGCCGACACCGCTCGTCACTCGGCCGAAGTGAAAGGGCTAACTGCTGACCTCGAGAAGCTGAAGATCGAGAAAGATCGGCTGTCGGATCTGTATCGGGGTGCCCAGACTCAGGAGAAGGAGTTGGGTGACGACCGACAGTGGTTTGTCGAAGAGGGGGCGACGTTCGTTGTTGGTCGGTTGCTTGGCAGTCGACCTTTCAAGACAAGACTCGGCAATCTTCAGAGTGCTGTTATGAGGCGGGGGGCCCACTTAGGCTTTCGTTGCTGGCTTCGAGCATGCCGCATCCGGGAAGCCTGTGGCTGAGGGCAAATATTATAGGCCCGACACCGAGGCGCAGCTGAGGAGGGCGGCCGCTGAGTATGGTAAACTCAAGTATAAGTATCTTGACAGCCTGTCGGAGTGTTTGAATAAGACTCGGGCAGAGTATCAGGCTGTCGACCCCGACGTGGATTATCCAGTCGAGGAGCCTTTTGGTACTGTCACAGCTCCTGGTGGGCCGAATGCTTCGTCTAGTACTGATCCTGTATAGATAGGGCCTTTTATGTTGTTTTTTCTTCATCCTGCCGGGCCATTTTGATCTGATGATAGCCTTTGTAAGCGTCGAGGAAACACTTGTATGTGTAGCCCGATAGGGCATCCACTTTTGCGTCTATGGCCGGCAGGGGGTAGCAGTCTTTTGGGCATGCATTGTTGAGGTTGGTGAAGTCGACGCACATTCTCCATGGCCTCGGATTTAGCTACCATGACCGGATTGGCGATCCAGGTGTGCCACTTGACCTCTTTCAAGATCCCTGCTTTAACCAGCTTTGTTACCTCCTCGCATACCGCTTTGCTTCGGTCTCGAGCCATGCTTCTTTTTGCTTGTGCCACCGGTCGTTGCTTTGGGTCGACCTTTAAGAGATGTTCAGTGATCTCTCTTGGTACACCTGTCATGTCGGCCGGTGTCCATGCGAACACGTCTGTGCTATTGCGTATCAAGTTGTACAACTTTTCTCGCGTCGGATTAGATAGCTCGGGACCGATGGTGACCAGTTGGTCGGGATATTCCTCGTTGACTTTCCACTTGTTTTGGGCTGCTTCTTCTGTGACGTCGGCTGTGAGGTTGGAGTCCAGCCGGGTGGATCGGATAGTTGCTATGCCACTTCTAGTTGGGAACTTCATTAATCCATGTGCTGTGGAGACAACGCAGCCAAACTGGTAGATCACTGGCCGACCGAAGAGGATGTTGTATCGTGAGGGTCGGTCGACCACGAGGAAAGTTACTTCCTCGGTTCTTGTGTACGATCCGTCGGACAGGGTTACCGACAGTGTAATCTCTCCCTCAGGGAAGACCATGTCCCCACTGAAGCCGACCAAAGATGTTTTTGATGGTTGGAGATGCTGCTGTATGTGAGTCGGTAGTTTGGAGAAACATGTCTTGTACATGATGTCCGAGGCGCTCCCCCCATCGATGTATATTCTATGGATGTCATGGTCTGCCACATTGGCGATGACGACCATGGGGCTGAGAGTGACTAGATAGACCGAAGTCTAGGACGAGTGACTCCGATAGGACGACTACAGGTGGAAGGAAACAGCTAGCCTTCGGCTCGGGGGGACTCGGCTTGGCTGTTATCTGCAAAACAAGGAAACACCGTTGTTCTTGGAGAGCAGGACAGGGTGTCCTGCGACCAAGCTCGGGCGTGAGAATAAGTATGCGTTTCGAGAGATTAAGTGTACACTACTACAAAAATGGCCTTTCTTGACGCTTTTTTGCGCGTCAAGAAAGGCCCCAGATGACGCGCAAAAAAGCGTCAAGGAAGGCAGGGTCAAGAATCCTCTTGACGCGCAAAATGCGCGTCATCTGCTTCTTGACGCGCGGACAATGACGCGCATTTTATGACGCGCAAAGCGTGTCATAAAAAGCGTGTCAAGGAAGCCCCCGTCATAAATATGCTTATGACACGCATATATGCGCGTCATGAATTAAAAGAAAATTAAAAAAAAAATATTTTTGTAGATTCACTAATTTCCACATTAATGACAATTAACCTCCTAATCAAAATACAATACACTTGTAGCAAAATAATACATTTCATATATAGAGCAAACATTACAAAGTTAACATTAGTTTACATTGCACTAACTACATGTAACCTTAGCAAAATAATACATTTCATATGCAGTATGTTTTATTCCTTTAACTACTTTTTATATGTCTAACCAACCTCCTCCATCTGTTCCCAATGCAGCTGAACATATTCCAAAAGCTACAATTGTTGCTGGTCCTGATGAAGATCCACCTGTATACCTCTCCACATCATGCGGGTTTCGTGTTGTTCTGTGATTTTGGAAAATGCACACACATCAATACAGTACAGTGGTAAGTTTAACCAAAGTTTCAATCTTAAACTAACCAAGAAATAACTGCAACTTATAAAACTGTAAAACACCATACTCTAAAACTGTAGCTTTAGATATACCACTGTTGCTGTAATTGGGATTTCAAATGTTTGAAAGTCAATTTTATTATCAATAGCATATTGTGCAACAGATGTATAATATGAACCTTAATTCATTTTGAGAACAAAATGGCTACTGTATGACAATCTATAAGCTTGCATAATTAGGTTTAGTAATGAAGTGCAATGGGAATATGCAATATACATCAGTTCATTGCGAAACTATTGAAGTTGGTTAGTGTGCTGGGGGAAAATCTAATACAAAACAGGTTAAATGGGCAATACCTAAACTGAAGTTAATTGGGTTATGATACCTTTTTTGACATGTCAAATGGCCGAGATTGTAATCACTTTTGCACCTTGAGAAAATGCAACTTGATTAGCATTGGCAGTTTAGCTAGCTCCACCTGAGTGGGGGCTGCTGCTATGACTAAAAGGGTCAGAATTGGGTCAGAATTCTGTGAGTGGGTCAGAATTTTGTGGTCATTCTTAGATTTTAATATAAGTTCTGTATATTGCTGTAATTAATCATTACTCATATAATCACAAAACTATAAGTATTGTTTATTACCTGTCATCTTTAACTTTCAGCCGTGTTAGTTTCTCGCTTGCCTCTGTATGAGCTTTCTCGCTACTACAGCTATGGGTGTTTGGGAGTATGCAGAAACTGCCAAAGATCGGTGGCCGTCGCCGGAAATAATCGGTCAATAACATGAATTTTATGTAAATAAATAGCCAATTGCTTTTAACAAACACATAATCTGGTAAGCAGAGCATGCGAAAATAGTTTAAAGTTACCAAAAAAACATAACATGAATGGTATGCATATGACCTATAGTATATTACCTAAAAACATAGCCAATTGCTTTTAACAAACACATAATCTGATTGCCGAGTAACAGAAGTAAAGTAATAACTAAACACTAACAAATAATAACCAGTATATTACCTAATGACTTTTTTATCTAAAATCCATGACGTTACATAGCATTAATAAATTCACCAGTATATTTGCTATTTAGCAAGTTCAGTCACATGTATATTCCTATTTAGCAAGTTCACATGACAATTAGCAATTAACTATACACATGGTTAAGCTAGTTCCAGATCTACCACTCTAATCAAAGTTATATGAACAAACCAAGTCTTTAAGGGCTAATCAAATATTAACTTACTTCAATAACTTGAAACCCTTGCTCTTTGGCACAAGCATAAATGGCTGCAGATTTACCACTCTGCACAAAAATAAGAACGCTTAATATACCATTTTGGAAAATTAAACCCTATCATTTAGAGGTTGAATCCGAAGTATAGCAAATGCAGTGAGGATATTTATGGCTGCTGCAAGCCATATTTCAGAACTGGAGAGATATAGACGGGCGACCGGTGATTCCTTGCACGTTACTTCGTCTCCGCAGCTTCTCTTCAGCATTTATATCTATTAAGGGGCCATTAATTAAAAAAACCACTGATTGGTGACTATAAATGAAAAAAGAGCAGATAACTTATACAACTTATGAATATGGGGGTGTTAGAAACCTTAGCTTCTCATATCAGATTGTAGGAAATAGTTACCTGTTTCAGCACTTGTACCAATTTATGCTCTCTTTCATTCAAGATTTGCCACTTTTCTTTGACCACTTTCTTTTCTCTTTGTCAATTAAAGAATCATCCTTATGGGGCTACAAAAGAAGAATAATAGTCATAACACAGAAAAAAATAGTTGAGATACAAGGTAAAATGGTCAACAAGTATTTGTTGTGTGGAAGTTCTGATGACTTAGTAAGTGAAGTTCTGATACAAGGCAAAACCTATAATTTCAAAAGTAATTGAAACTCTGATGACTTAGCTGTTTGAATCCAGGATCCTCATATGAATAGAGACCAGCAGAAGTTTGAGAGTCATTGATGGCATGCAAAGAAACAAGAGGATATGACGGGCTACCTTTTAACAGACCTTAGTTTCGAAATGCAGCAAGCACGGTAACCAATAACACCCCACCTGATCTGTGTACAAACAACAACATCAGACAGAGTTAGATTTTTTAGTAAAATTGGCTGCAAGATACCAGCAAATAAATTCATATACTAACAATGTTTCACCCTATTTTCCCTAATTATTGATATAGAAACAATATATAGTATTATAACTCAGAATGCTAATTGTACATGAGTTTATATGAATCAACCTTATAAACAAATATTGATGATTAGACGGCCTCATAGTAGTCAAGGGTGCTCAGCGGAGGCCTGGCAAAACTGGATTGAGTACAGAAAGGCTCACTGAACCGGCAAAGAGTAGTTTCAAATGGTCTGAACCAACCAACCAACCAGAAACCAGTCTAAACCAGCCGAAATAAATCTAAGACAGCTCTACTAGGATGTAGACGATGGCTCACCCTTTGCACCGTAAGTGTGCCTAGAGCCTTTAACTGCTATGGCTAACACGTTCACGTTCGGATGAAAGATGTCACACCAATGTTGACAGTGGCAGTTGTAGCCACAACTAAAAATCTCTTTCATTGCAGTTCACAATCCTGAAAACAGCTCTAGAAACTGCAAGAGGATTCAATTATAGGTTACGTCGTGTATCCTATATTAGACGATGCTATTAGATATCTGTTAAAAGGGTATTTGTTAACTCAGGGTTAGATAATTATTGATAAGAAGTTAACTCAGCTTATCGATGCTGTTAAAAGGTAAACCATGTTTTTTGTAGTTGGGACCTGTAATGAGCTATTAGATATCTGTAGAATACAAATTACTCATCAATCAAAAGACAAATTACTCATCAATCTAGAGAAACTAGTGGCGGCTCTAACAATTTTGGAGATGTGAGTATTTAGAGCATTGCAGGTTGGGAGAAAAATTAGAAAGCCACATCAAACACTATATACACAACATGCTTGCGAAAAAATCACAGGTGAAATTGCAAGCACACAAGCCCTAATTAGAGAGATATGAAGACGAAGCCCTAGTTAGATATGAAATCGCAGAACCCTAATTAGAAACCGCAAGATATAAAACAACAGCAGCGATTCAAACCCTAGCTAGGAAGAAGAAGAAGATGCATACCTGTTGAGATAATAGAGACGAACCGAAGAACCCTAGGTAAACCGAGACTAACCACCCGCCAAATACGATTCCGCCCCCTGTTTTACATGCTTTCAAGTTCTGGCGTTTGGGGCGGCGAAGAAGAGTACGATAACGTTGAAGATGGTTGTAAACAGTAGCAGCGATTCGAAGTCGAAGATGAAGGGGAAGAGGAGTGATGAATGCGAATGTGAGAATATAGATTAGGGCTTTTGAGATAGATTAGGGCTTTTGGAGAGAATTAGGGGAAGAATTTTATGGAAGCGGGAAATGAAAACGAGGTGTAAGCGGGAAATGAAGAACGAGGTGCAGCGGGAAACGAAATTTGTGAAAAAAAATTAGGGGGGAAAAACATAAAACGACACTTTTTAGATGACGCGCATTTTTAAGTGTACTCCGTGTTTTTTTTTTATAAATTATGACAGGAATTTTATGACGCGCTAAAATGCGCGTCATCTAACCTTAGAATTTTACAATTCTTGACAGTTTTTTTATGACACTCGTTTTTGCGCGTCATTAAAAATCGCGCGTCATCGTTCGCGCGTCAAGAAAGACCCTTTTTCTAGTAGTGGTATCAAGTCGAAGCTAAGCGCATTGAATGAAATCTAACCTGGTGGTTGGGGTGTATTTATAACCCTCAACCTTTGTCTTGTATCGCCATTAATGCTAATTGCCCAAAGGAGGTAGGCTCGCAGGTCTGCGCCTTGGACTGTGCCAAGTTTCTGCAGTATACATTTTGGGTAATCGCATTAAATGTGTGGTCAGGTCGGGCGTCGGTCCGTCGACCTGCCGTTGTGAGAGCATTGGTCTGTGGTGTCCGTCTCGGACTTGTCGTGCCCGAGTGTCGGCTACCGTATGTGTTATTTGGTCGACACTGGGCGGATGGTTGGTCGACTCCTTTGTGGTCGACCCTTGATATTCATTGCGTGTCGGCCCTGTTGAGGGTCGACATTCTTTCCTGTGTTGTCTGTCGGCCGGCAGGCTGCGAGGCCGACACTCGTGACTTATGTTGTTTTGGGTCGGATGTGTGTGTCTACTTCCTTGTGACGTCATCCGACACGGACATACGTCATCATAGGAAATGAGAAATGGTTCGAAGAAAACTCGCTTCAAGGATTGCGGTAGTTTCTTTTTTCAAAAGGTGCAAATACAAACTTTGAAAATTTACATACGAAAAAATATAAACACTAAAAGGTGAACCGGCTCAAGGTAAAACCTCACTAACCGACCAGAAAGCCACTTACGATAAGTACCTAAGTCCTGCTCCGATGACAAAGACTAATAAACACAAAAACAGGAGACAGACAAATAAAAAAGAAAACGTCTAAAAATGTATTGCGACATGTATTTTTTTCCAATGTATTGCAACTTGTGTTTTTTGAATTTTTAAATACTAAAAATAAATAAACTTTATTTTCTTTATTTTGTTTGGTTTGTAAATGTAGTTTTTTAAACCGTTTTGCAAACATCAAACTACGAAATTAACCCTATGCCATTTCCATTGGCATGCGATGTCTAATCGATAACATTAACCTTAAAAACCATCATGAATTAAATCACTATTCACTTTTATTAAAAGATCAAGTTGACTTATTGAACTATGAGCTAACTTGAGTAGGAGGTCACTCGAATACGAGCTTCGTTTCTAGCTTGATTTGAAATGTCATGTCAGTCAGGCTCGTATTATCACTAGCCGAACCTAAGTTGGTGCTGACTTCAATTTAACTCGACTCGTAAATAAATTTTATTAAACTTGTGCCCTAAACTTGTAGGAACTAGGATAATCAAAGGACCAACATTATGAATCAAAACAATTCATGATAGATTAAATTTCTAAAAGAACTCAATCATACATGTAATCTACATAAAAATATCTCCTTAAGCACCTTCATAGCCTTAAGGGTATGAAGTTGAAAAACGCATCTCATACCGCCCTAAGTTGTTTTTTGAATTCACGTATATTCCTGCTTTCAAAGATTCCGATCTCCTCTCCCTCTTACATACATGATACTGAAAACAAGGGTGGCTTTAAGGATAGATTAAATGAAGCTATGGCTTTAGGCCTCCTATTTCAGTAGGGCCCCCAATTTATAAAATAAAGAATGTATATAGTTCTATATGGTTTAAATGGTTTGAACATTATATAATCTGACAACCATAAGAGTGATATATGTTTAAAAGGGCCTCCAGATTTTAGTTTGCTTTGTGTCTTCAAAAGTGTTAAGACGCCCCTGACTGAAACTGCTTGAAGCACTTTCTGCGTGTTTCTGTCCTCTCGATCTCTGATGGGGAGCTTATTCGTGGTGGAACTTGCGGACCCCTATATTGATCATCAATGACCACACGTAACAAAGTCTGAATTTCAAAATATGTGTATTGTTTTCCTTACAATCAAGACAAAGATTGCTTGTATGTCTATTGTTTTATATGTTACGTGCAATCCATTTGCTTAGGTATCCATGCGTGTACTTCATTTATCATGGGTTCTACGCATTTGAAAAATTAATTTGCTTGTTTTTATGTATCTAACATACTATACATATTAGTTGAATAGTTGGTAAGTTTCAAATAAAAATCATATATATTGTACAAACTTATAAAAATTATTAAATTTTAATAAAATAAATGTTATTTAGGTAATTTTTGTGCTTCTTTTTTTTCATCATGTCTATACACATGATGCCCACCTAACGACATAAAAAAAACAAAAAAAATAATCGTTTTTTTTTTATGTCCGACTATGTTGCATATATGAAACATACCATGTTGCATATATGCAACAAAGTTGGACACACAAGATAAAAAAAACAAAAAAAAACTTTTTTTTAAATTATTAGGTGAATATGGGTGGATATACGTGAAATTAAATTAAAAAAGTATCAAATTACCAAAAAAAACTTTATTTGATATAGTTTTCCTTAATTTTTATAAGTTTGTACAATAGATAATGGTTTGTATATGAATTTATAAAGCTTTAAAATATAAATCATTGATAAAAAAATAAGTAAACGATTTTGGTTTGTTATTTTTGTCCTTGCAATATTTCAATTCTGTGAGATGATTTTTACCTATATATGGAAATGTTATCTTGAGAATTCTAAATATTACGAAATCTACGAGAACTCTTCAGAAACTAATCAAAATTATTTACTTATTAATCTACTTAATTAATTTATCTCACTCCATCATCTCTAGATTACTCGTAACATAAAGAACTTAACCGAGGAAATATATTCCATACTTAGGTTGTGTTTGGCGCACTAGCTGAAAAGCTAGCTGCTAGCTGATAAGCTAGTTGTTAGCTGATAAGTTAGCTGACAAGCTAGCTGCTAGCTGATAAATTATAAGCTAGCTGATAAAAAATAACGTTTGGTAAAAACTAGCTGATAAACTAGCTTAAAAAAATAAAATGACATAAAAGTACATGTCATAAATGTAAATAAAGATATTTATTTATAAGTTATTAGAAATATTATAAAAGCTAGTTGAAAAGCTAGTTGAAAAGCTACTCCAACTAGCTTTTCAAAAGCTAGCTTATAAGCTAGCTTATAAGCTAACTTATGGCGCGCCAAACACAGCCTTAGCTCCTATTCATCATTCCTTTTTCCTATGGGTTTCCTTATTTTTGAGTTAAGGGCTTTATGTAACCTATGGGTTTCCTTATTTTTGAGTTAAGAGCTTTATGTAATTTTGATCTTTTATTTTGTACTAATATAGAACTCGTGTACTACACGAGTTTAATTATTAAAAATTTAATATATAATTCACGTTAGAGATTCACATAAAAAATCTTTTAATAGATGTTACTGTAAAATAATATGCCTCCAAATTTGGATATAATCAACATGTTTTTATTTTTTACGTATTTGTTTATGAATATTAATATGAATTTTGAAAGGTATATACGTGAGACAAAATCTACTAAATTAATCTTAATCTATTTCTTGAAATACCCTACTATAATCTATAACCATATCGTGGTCTCATTTTATAAGACCTCGGGAGCTAACGAAACTATTTTAGTAACATTGAACTGTCTCAATTCTCGGGCAATCGCACCAAAAACTCGAGTTCCTTTTGGATTTAAAGAGATCGGTGCACAAGTTCTTTAAACTCTTCAGTTGATTGCAACTTCATACCAGAGGAAACACAATTATCTGATTTTTTTAAATTGTTATGGATAAAAAGTATAAACATATGTTATTGGTACAAACAATATATAGCATTCAATAAAATATTATCACAAAAAAAACCCAACAATTCACATGTTTGTTGAAAAATATATGATTTATGTGCACATCTAAACAACATGTCATTTACATATTTTATCAAACATATTTTTCCACGTAATACATAACATGAAAAGTAGTAAAATTGGTCAATTTTATGAAAAGAAATCAAATTTCATTGTTAGGTCTGATATATAGACAAAATAATAAAGGAGGTGGATGGACACAAAATAATATATTTGACAAGAAATAGTACACAAATTGACAAAAACACACAAGAAAAAGAGAAGAAACGTATAAATTCAAATGTGAGTGACGTTTGTTATGTATGCTTATGATGAAATCTGATGATTGGTAGCTTAGACTCGACGATATGGGAGTGCACGTCCATGTTTAGGGTTTTAGGTTATACTCACATAGTCATCTGTTTAGCGACTTATGATGCGGGTCTAGTTCTCTAGCAAGCCTAGGTTGATTCAATCATTCGATAACATAGGTAACTTGTCAACAGGATTCTCTAATTGTCTGTGTGTGTGTTTTATCCCCCTAGTCTGGGGTATAGGGTTTAGCATTCATATAACTAAGTTGCGGTTCTAGGTCATATGTTTAGATGTCATGCCTTCTTGGTTACTTAGAATATGATTGGTCTATGATCCTAGGTATTGGATCAAGTTTCCAGTGTCTTTAACTAGGCAATAGGACACATGGGTACTTTATCATGGTTGTTGGCTCTTAAGAACTGATTTAGGTGCTTTAGAGAGTCATATTTCCATTAAAACAATTAGCATAATTAATTCATTCCATAGAGTTGATGAAGTTAAGATGATTCGATGCCTAGATGATACGTTTCGTATATTTGTGTTATCTTTATAGTTAACCAATTGAGTTTGATATAATCCTTTGCATTGATCGTACGTAAGTTCTTATAGATCAACTAGTTAGATAGTTAGTTTAGGTGACAGCTAGGCTAGCTAGTTTAGGTTAGGTTTATTAGGCCGGAAATAGACTATGTGGAGTAGGAGATTCGTATCACATGGATCGACACCTTATTCTTACCATTAAGATATACTACAGGAGCAATAGATACACTTACCTGTATGCGTGTGTTTAAGTCCTTAGGTAGCATTAGTGTTATAAATGCAAAACTTCTTTGTGCTAAAGTCCCCATTAATTAATATACGACTCATGCATATTTAAAACAATTAAATAAAATAAAGAAAAACATGGCACGCATATAATCGAGTAAACGGGTATATGTTATAGGATAACCGGGGCCGGTGAACGGGTATATCATCAAATCTCATACATGTCCCATACCCATGAAAAAAATCAAAAGTAATCTCGTACCCGGTCCCATACCCAATGCCACACCCGTCCTATTTATGTCTTGTTACGGTTATTCCCGTCAGGTTCGGGTTTCATTAACATCCCTAACCATAATCTAGTCAAGAGTCATTTCAACCAAAAGAGGGAAAGCTATTGGGAAACCTAAAGCCACTCAACCAAAAAGGAAAAGGAGAAGGCCAAAGAAGACAAAGTCACAAGCAGTGGTTCACGGGGAACCCAACAATCTACTCTACGTCAAGCTACCATGATTAGTTAGTTATGATTATTTTGTTATGTTTTAGTTAGTTTGTTTAAGTATGCAACTTCCTTTTAGCATGTATCAGTTGGTTTGTGGTTGGATATTTTGGAACAATTGTCATCTTTGATTTGGCATCATCAACGAATCAGGTTGTGTATTTACCATGTATGGTAAAATCAGTTTGCAACTCTTGCCATTTTATTTGGAATGTATCAGGTTGTGTACAAAGTGTCCAGTGTGTGTTTTGGTACAATTATGCACAAAGTGTTAAGTGTGTATTTTAAGTATGCAACTTTTTGTTTCAAATTGGACCTTTGGGCATGCATCAGTTGGTTTGTGGTTGGATATTTTGGAACAATTGTCATCTTTGATTTGGCATCATCAATGAATCAGGTTGTGTATTTACCATGTATGGTAAAATCAGTTTGCAACTTTTGCCATTTTATTTGGAATGTATCAGGTTGTGTAGAAAGTGTCGAGTGTGTGTTTTGGTACAATTGTGCGCAAAGTGTCAAGTGTGTATTTTAAGTATGCAACTTTTGTTTCAAATTGGACCTTTGGGCATGTATCTCTTGGTTTGTGGTTGGATATTTTGGAACAATTGTCATCCTTGATTTGGCATCATCAATGAATCAGGTTGTGTATTTACCATGTATGGTAAAATCATTTTGCAACTTTTGTCATTTTATTTGGAATGTATCAGGTTGTGTACAAAGTGTCCAATGTGTGTTTCGGTACAATTGTGCACAAAGTGTTAAGTGTGTATTTTAAGTATGCAACTTTTGTTTCAAATTGGACCTTTGGGTATGTATCAGTTGGTTTGTGGTTGGATATTTTGGAACAATTGTCATCTTTGATTTGGCATCATCAATGAATCAGGTTGTGTATTTACCATGTATGGTAAAATCAGTTTACAACTTTTGCCATTTTATTTGGAATGTATCAGGTTGTGTAGAAAGTGTCGAGTGTGTGTTTTGGTACAATTGTGCACAAAGTGTCAACTGTCAAGTGTGTATTTTAAGTATGCAACTTTTGTTTCAAATTGGACCTTTGGGCATGTATCTGTTGGTTTGTGGTTGGATATTTTGGAACAATTGTCATCCTTGATTTGGCATCATCAATGAATCAGGCTGTGTATTTACCATGTTTGTTAAATTTATTTTACAACTTTTGTCATTTTATTTGGAATGTATCAGGTTGTGTACAAAGTGTCCAGTGTGTGTTTTGGTACAATTGTACACTAAGTGTTAAGTGTGTGTTTAGGTACAAATTGAAAGATTACATTCATGCCGAAATGACAAACATTTATGCCATAAACATGTTCATTACATTCATGCCGAAACCAATACATTCACTTTCTAAAAACCATAAACATGTTCATTACATTCACTTGCTAAAAACCAATACTACCAAAACATATTACAATCAAGACTGACAAAACAGAACTACAATCAAAACAATAACAAATCCAATAACATATGTCTATAATGGAAAATTTGGCATTACCAATTACAGTTTTAAACTCTTGTTTTCTTCTTCAAGCATCATCTTTTCCATCTCAAGATTAGAAATCTTCATCTCCAAAGCTCCGTTTTTTAATGCCACCAGTTTTGCCTTTGTTCCATGAGACAATGTCTTATCAGTTGCTTCTTTTGATATGAAGAAATTGCAATCGAATCTCTGAAAAAGTTGAGAACATGAGAAAGATGAAAAACATGAGCAATTAAGATGTAAATATGAGAAATTGGACTTATGGGCCAAAGGGGGCAACCATAGAATTCATGGCCTTGCCTTGAACTACGAGTGCCTGCAATTCATTTCACTTCAACCATGTCGTGATAGCAGTAGACGTTTCCTTTCAAATCAACCCTAAAAATATTCAGGTTCTGACTACAACTAGGGTTAGAGGATGAAGAAGAAGACATGAATCTTGTTTTATGGAACGCTATATGGTTTACAACTGCTGGAATCAGACGAGGTGAAGGAGCAGATGAAGGTTCGGTGTTAAAATTAGGGTTCTTGGAGGAGTGAGACGATTAAGGTGTCGAAAGGTAAAAGAAATGAATTTGGGGGTGAGGGGGTAAAAGAGTTAAATTTGGGTCGGTGTAGAAGTAAACGGGTAAAAGAAAACACATAGGATCCACGTAAGCAACGAGTTCATTTTATTTAGTGCCAACTCAGCAAAGAGGTAACGGTGTTGGATAGAGGTTAACGACGATGCAACGACTTCCAATACCTTGATAAACTGGTTTAATGTAAGAAATTAATGAAATTGAGAATAATATCGGCCAATAGGGCATAACTATGATTATTAAAATCCTATAAACCAAAGAAATAGGGGTTCGAGAAAAAGAAAATCACGGTACTTTGGTCTTTTTATATTAACTTAACACAAAAAATTTGACGGTGTTAGTGTTGGGACCATATTTGAAATGAAAATGAAACCTCAGACACCCAAATCGTATTTTTTTAAAGTTTAAACTGGAATGGTTAAATAGATCAAACATCATGAACGAAAAGAAAAGTTTACTCTAAATTTTTATTATCTTCATTTTTTAAATTAATCTGAAGAGTAAATTGCACGGGAAGTCGCTATGGTTTGCAAAAATTTTATATTTTAGTCCTTGAACTACTGAAATTGCAAAAATAGTCCTCAAACTTTTAATTTCGTCTCACCTGAGGTCCTGGGTCAAACATCCGTTAAAATTTCCTATTAAATGCATATGAAATGACCATTATACCCACCTTAATAAAACAAAAAAAAAAATGTTAAACTAGAAAGGAGGTCATGGGGGCTCTCGATGAACACACTATTGATCCCTTTGATCGATAAAAAACCATTGAAAACCAGAGATATATGAACGATTATTGTGATGCTTAGTTATCTACAACATAGTTGTGTTAAAGAACAAATCATAAACAGTAACACATTCGAACCAAAATCATTCAAAGCTTCATCATCTTCATTCAGAACACCAAGAACACACAACGTAAAATTCGATCAAACGGATGTGTAAATGATGATGAAATCACTTCAAACGGAATCGGACCGCAATTTTCGTCCAGAATAGCCAATCGTGTGACACCGATTTGACAATCCTAACATCGGATCTCAAAATTTTACTGTACCTTTATAAAATACGAAAACGAGAATGTGCTTCTAAATTTTAATCTAAGATGCTTCAAAATTGAGCCAATTATATGAATATTGATGCTTCCGGATCATGAGATGATGTAGTACCAAAATCTACACTTGTTTGTTTTTCAGATTCATCCCGACATAGTGGCACATTAAGCTTGTTAATTTTCAAGCATTTAGTTTCCGGATCATGAGAGGTTCCCTCTGCTGCCTCCTTCACTGTTGTATGAGCATTTACATATAATTGGCTCAATTTTGAAGCATCTTAGATTTTATTGCGGAGATGCGTTTAAACCAATGTTTTAAAAACCGTTTTTTTAGTTGAACCGGAAAACCTTCCGGGACTGGTTCGACCGGTCGGACCGGTTAGACCGGCTGGTTGAACCGGTTAGGGGATTTATATATATTTTTTTATAAAAATGCTAATAAACTTGTACACCCCAACAAAAGTAGTTAAAATACAATTATAATCCACCTAAAAAATAATATCAAATATGTATTTCATAAGAAAATATAAGTTTAAACTTTAAAAAATAATAAAAAATAAAAAAAAGTTAAAAAAATAAAAAAAAATAAAAAATCAAAAAACCGGTTGAACCGGAAAAAACCGGAAAACCGGCCGGTTCGAAGCGGGTCGGTTCAACCCAAAAAACCGGACATTAAAGAACCGGAAAGGTGGCCGGTCCCCGGTCGAACCGGTTGAACCGGCCGGTTCGACCCGGGTTTTAAAACATTGGTTTAAACACTTGAAGAAGACGGTTGATGGTGAATGTTTAGGGTTGGACCCCACCATAATACTTTATATATATTTAATTTTTCAAGAGAAGGGTATAATAGTTAATTTATATTCATTTAACTGAGTTTTTTAACGGTCATCTGACCCATAGACTCCAGATGAGACGAAAGTAAAAATTTTAGAACTATTTTAACAATAATGATAGTTCACGGACTAAATTTCAAATTTTGACAAATCACGAAGACTTCTGGTGCAATTCATCCTAATCCGAATTAATTAATCATTAAGATATGCTTAATTTTGTCTACTTGTTAAAAGGAGAAGCATGCTAACCGCCTGTTGTTGCTTAAGACGTTTACTTCGGAAAGATACCGTCATCCCGTGCCACGTGTCACCATCTCAATGGCTCATCTCGTCCACCGATCATCATGGAAACCATATAACTTGGAAGAAAGACCTGAAACCCCACAACAAATTATCCCACCATGGAGCGATTCTCCCTCATCTCTCCTCCTCCTGATCGCCGCCGTCGCCGTCGTCGCTGCCGTCGATGATTTCGCCGCCGATCAGGTGATCCGGCAAGTCATCCCGGAGGAAGAGATCTCCGCCGATCATGTACTGAACGCCGATCATCACTTCACTCTCTTCAAAAGTAAGTTCGGGAAGACGTACGCGACTCCGGAGGAGCACGATTACCGTCTGTCAGTCTTCAAGGCTAATTTACGCCGCGCGAAGCGCCACCAGCTGCTGGATCCGACCGCCGAACACGGTGTTACGAAATTCTCCGATCTGACGCCATCGGAGTTCCGGAAAACCTATCTCGGATTGAAGAACCCTCTCAAGTTCCCCTCCGATGCGAATAAGGCGCCTATTCTGCCGACGACCGATCTTCCTGATGAGTTTGACTGGCGTGATCACGGCGCCGTTACCGCCGTTAAAAATCAGGTATGTAACCGTCTCTTTTGTAATCGTTACAGAAACCTAAATCAAAACTCAAAATAAGGTTGATATTTCTTAGATCTCTTCGAATCTGCGATGATGTTTCCCGATCAATTTTATGTTATCGATCAATTAGTCTAGATTGGTTACAGAAATTTTTATAAACATGTTGGATAATAGATGACTGTATTCCTGTCAATATATGAAGACAAGCTTACTTTTGAAACCAGAATCAATCAGTCAATCAGATCATCTTTTTAACGATCAATTAGTCTAGATTGGTTACAGAAATTTTTATAAACATGTTTGATAATCGATGACTGTATTCTTGTCAATATATGAAGACAAGCTTATTTTTGAAACCAGAATCGATCAGTCATCAGATCTTATTTGATATGTTATGATTAATAAATTAATAAATCTGTGTGATATTGTTGAAGGGTTCATGTGGATCATGTTGGTCATTTAGTACAACTGGAGCTTTGGAAGGATCTCACTTCTTGCAAACAGGGGAGCTGGTTAGTCTAAGTGAACAGCAACTTGTGGATTGTGATCATGAGGTTTGTATCTTCTCCTTCACTTCTGTACATGTAAATTAAATTAGGACTGAAATTCAAGAAAGACATAGAACTTTGATCTGTTAGTCCTCCTATGGGAATTGCAGCAATACATAGGAACTTTGTGATTCTAGTAGTCGGATTTTGGGTAGTGATTAAAATTTGCTGCATCTAAAAGATACCATTACATAAAAAAGTATGTGTAATCTGTTTGTGTATGTCCTTTGAGTGTTTCTTTCTGAGCTTTGCAGTGCGATCCAGCTGAAAAGAATTCATGTGATGCGGGCTGCAATGGTGGGCTGATGAATAATGCGTTCGAGTATATACTCAAAGCCGGTGGAGTTCAGAAAGAATCAGATTACCCTTACACAGGGAAAGATGGTACATGTCACTTTGACAAATCCAAAATCGCGGCATCTGTATCCAATTTCAGCGTAGTTGGCACAGACGAAGATCAAATTGCTGCTAACTTGGTTAAACATGGCCCTCTTGCAAGTAATTATTTTTACCACATATTTATCATATATCCACACACACAAATACGTACATAAATACTTACATAAACACATTAGGGAGAGATCTATGCAGAACACTGTATATCACGAAAACACGCAGACCAAATAAACCAATCATTTTTATGAACTTCTAAAGTTAAAATAAAAGGAAATTGTATAAAATGTCACAGATATTGTTTGTCACTCATCTCTTTTGAGATTTATAAAAGAAAAAGTTATTAACTTCCACATGTGTAGGTTTATATTAAACTGTATAAAATTGAAAACATATGAACAAGTTAGTTTGATAGTTTTTATGTATCTAACCTATACATGTGTATGTAAGAAGTATACAACTTAAAAAATATGAATTATTTCTCGTAAAATCTAGTGTTTTGAAATGATCTCCTCCCTTACATATGATGTTTATATATGTTTGTATAAGTTTTTCGTTCATGATTAACCCACCACCCATTTTTCTGTGGTGGTTGTTTCAGTTGGAATCAATGCAGCTTGGATGCAAACATATATTGGTAAAGTTTCATGCCCATATATTTGCTCAAAGAAGCGTTTGGATCATGGCGTTCTTCTTGTTGGATACGGGTCAGCCGGTTATGCACCCAGCAGACTCAAGGAGAAGCCGTATTGGATCATCAAGAACTCATGGGGACCAGAATGGGGAGAGGATGGATATTATAAGATTTGCAGTGGTTACAATTTATGTGGTATGGATACCATGGTTTCAGCTGTGGTTTCTACAAACACTTGAATTTTATGCTTGAATTGTTGAATGAATATTACAGACTTGCTTCCATGAATGTGAAGATGTACAGTACTAGTTGGAACAAAACCTGTTTGTATTAATAATTTGTTTCATGGATGATGTTATTGACTAATTAATATATGTGTTATAAAATTTGAAGTTTGAACAGATTTCATGCGCCTACTACTCAGTAATGTTACCGAGACTTTAACATGAAAAAAAAAGGTTTATTGTATCCGTAAACAAAGATGGAACAGTTACGAAAAAGATTGAAAGAACCTACATTTTGTATTTCCTTACTTTTCTCTTTACAAATGTATTTCCTTACTTTTATCTTTACAAATACATGACTATTTATATAGAAATCAAACTAACTTTTGTCTTTACAAATACATGACTATTTATATAGAAATCAAACTAACTATCACAAACTGGATATCAATTGCCCAACCACTAGACAAGAAAGTCCCAACCATTTATCTACTTGATGGACAAGTAAACATACATATTTAGGGTATGTTTGGGAGTGTTTATTTGAGTGTAAAAGTACCTTTTAATAGAAATGTTTGGCTTTTATTGAGGTGCTTATTTTATATGTAAAATGATCAAAAAGGGCATGACTTATATATTTAAAGACATTATGCTAGTGAAATCAAGGGTAAGTTGGTAATTTGGTTTTACAAAAAGCCAAAAGCACATACAAAAGACAAGTTTTCTTGGCTTTTGAAAAATGAATTTTATCCCCTACTAAAAAAGCAACACTAAAAGTACTTTTGAAGTACCCAAACAATATTTTTAACTTACTGGCTTTTTCGAAAAGCCAATAAGTCAATAAACTATTTTCAAATGAACATCCAAACATGCTCTTAATGAGTTTTGATATTCTCTAGCACTCCCCCTCAAGCTGAAGCATAAATGTTAATCATGCTCGGCTTGTTACCAGTAGCACACGAGGCGGCGGAAGCAGAGATCATGACAGATTCCCAGAAGTCTTGAAGGTTCACTGAACCAGAACGGACGAGATGTAGAACCGATGTTCACCAGCAGCGGAAGCAGACCAGCAAACCAGAATCTGAACTTTAGCATACTCTGCATGCTTCACAGGTAACACTACACAGATGTGACATTAGTCACTAGATAAGTTAACACTCCAGATGTAACCGTAGCCACCAGATTATAACACCCCACAACTAAGTGGTTGCTCAACCCAAGATTGCTAAACAGACTTGCCA